>CATIWJ010101864.1:0-24051 GCA_949640765.1 Croton laevigatus
GATTTACATTCCAGTGTATCTCATGTTAGGTGCATCATTCGGTTCAGCAGCCAAAGGTACTGGCCTTAAGGCCCTTGAGTTTGCTCTCTCTATATGTGAGTCAGTTGATATGTATGGTTTCACTGTGGATCAAGGATACAAGGAATGGTAAAAATTTTTGAACAGAGTATACTCAGCGGCATTATGCAAAACTTTAATATTTTTAATAGTATATTCATGTTAGGTGCATTAATTACGCAACACTTAAATATTTTTAGCCAAGCAATGAACTTCAAAATTTCATTTCAGGACCAGATATTTCTTAGAATCTCGACAAGGTCACACTCCTTTGCACGGAAGGGCTTACTACCAGATGATGGAGTGCTTGGGTGTAAGTCTCCTAGAGTATTTCCTTTTTTTTTTTTATCAGCTGAAACCTTTTTTAAGCTCTATTAATCTAACAATAATTAGATGTAAAAATTGCTCCTCTGTCCTGGAGGATTATACCATGTGGAATAATTGACATGGATGTTGCTGTTTGTTGAGACAAAAATTCTTCAATGCTAATTAATGTTAGAATCTTAATCAGTAGTATATTTCCAATGATTTTCATGTTATTAATAAAATTTACCATGCTTTTTCCCTAATAAAACTGAAATTATGCATTAATATAATCTTTATCTGTCTATTCATGCATTCAGTAATATAATTTTTTATCTTTACCTTTGATTTTTCTGAAGCTTATTAAAATCCACTCTCCAATGCGTGATGATCCAAAACATGTTGTTAAATGGGTGCCAAGCAGAATGGTATAACGTTTACCTATATGGGAGCACCATTTTCTCTGATAATAACATCATAACCATCTATTTCTTAAGCAAGAACCTTCAAAAGAAATTCTTGCTGATTTTCCATTTTGTTTTTCTTGTTCAAGCATACGAAGCTTGCATGTTTGAATTGAATTCTCATCCAATGAAGTTGGATAATGCATTCTTTCATCAACTAGTTAAAATTCTCATACATGAATCAAATAGAAGTCTCCCAACATTGTTCTTTTTTCTGACCTAAAAAATGAATGCAGATGATGGCGGGCTGGAATCTATTTTATCATCTTTATCAGCAAAGAGCGAAGAAGAGAACTCGAATCATCATCTGCTGACTACACCGAACAGTGATGTTGCATTTCTAAAGGAAAAACCAGTAAGGCTGGCAAGGGAACTCATGTAGAATTTTCCTAGCAATATTATTCTTTTCATTTGTGGTGGGTTATCTTTGTTGTTTGTATTGTTAGTGTATGGCATTTAATGTACCATGTGAGGATATGTTGTCCAATTAATCAAAATACATTAGCATTTGTTTTGTAGCACAACAAGCTTATCTCTCTGATTTTACCAAAGCTTGATCCTGTATTAATATCAGATACGATTATGAATTGTAGAACATAAACCTTTTTGGGTTGTTGGTAGATCCTAGGGTATATATTAATTTTAAACTTATATAAATTAATTTTGCGACGGATTTTGCGATGGATTTTCAAATTTGCGACGAAAATTACTTAACCGTTACATTCCATCTTGCGACAGAATCAGTGAAGGAATTTCCGTCGCAAAATTTTTGCGATGGATTTTTGCAACGGAATTTCCTTCGCAGATGTTGCTACAGACTCTTGTTTTCCGTCGCAGACTATTTACGACAAGCTTTTTTGCGACAAAACTTTTTCGTCGTAATTCTGTCGCAAAAGATGGTTTTGCAACGGATTTCTTATGTTTTGCGACGGAATTTTCCGTTGCAAAATAGGTTTTTTCTTGTAGTGGAAGAGGATAGATGTAAACAATTTAAGGAATGATTGAACAATGATATTAAGGGTCATTTGGTAGCCCTAATAAATCCTAGTTTCTCCCAATTACTCGCCAAGGTATTCTAAGTTGAAGAAGTAGAGCAGAGTAAACGGGATTATCGACGAAAAAAGGCTACAGAAGAGGTATCAAACCCAAAGTGCTACAGGGAGCTATCAGCCACCCAAAAAAAAAAATTCGAAGAGGAAATTCGGAAGCAACCCAAAGCCAGGGGTCTAATCACGGAAAGGCAAGTCAGTCCGGTTTGTAGCAAGTTCGGCAGGAGCAGGCAGAGGTTATGGAAGGGTAACATTAGTCAGAGCTTTACTGGTGGCAGTGGTGGTAATCACAATTACTTTCGCCCAAAATGTTAGCACTATGGAAGGAACCATGGGGGGAGAATGCTGGTTTCTTACCGAAAAATGTTACATGTGTGGGTCAGCGGATCATATGATGCGAGATTATCCAAAGAAGCCATTCGAGACACTTGCAGTTGCTCCCAAGCCTCAGGCAACCGGAAGCCGCGGTAGAGGTAAAGGTAGAGGAGGCAACTTTGGACAGTAGAGAGCCCAATTGGAGACTGTTGATAGACCAAATTCAAAAGTACTGGCAATAGTATATGCCATGAGGGCCCATGAAGAGGAGGAAGCACTTGATGTTATAGCACGTGAATTAGTTATGTTTGATGAAACAGTTTATGCTTTAATTGATCATGGTTCAACACATTCATATATATGTATGAAAAATAAGAACCTAGGAGATTTGAAAGTAGAGATAGACAAACATGGCATGCTAGTAACAAACCCTTTAGGAGATGGAATAATAACAAACAAAATAATAAAAGATTGCCCCATAACTATTCACGGTAGGAGATTCCTTAGAGATTTGTTAGAATTACCCTTTAGAGAGTTTGATATTATCTTAGGACTGGATTGGTTATGGAGGCATAAAGCAATGGTAGATTGTGAAAGGAAAAGAGTGATTTTGTAAACCTCCGAAGGAGATGAAGTAACATTTGTGGAAAGCTGAAAGAATGCTTGAGCAATGTGATTTTCGCTATGGAGGCGAGACGGTTAGTTCAAAATGGATGCGAGGCATATTTGGTGTATGCTTTGCAAGCTGAAAAAGATAAAGTTCAAATACAAGACATTCCAACAGTTCGTGATTTTCCCAACGTCTTCCCAGAAGATCTACTAGAATTACAGCCTAAAAGAGAGATGGAATTTACCATCGACGTGTATCCCAGAATAGCACCTATGTCGGTTGCACCTTATAGGATGGCACCAATGGAGTTAAAGGAGCTAAAAGTTCAGTTGCAAGAACTTTTAGACAAAAAATTTATTCGGCTGAGTGTTTCACCATGGGGAGCACTAGTTTTATTCGTGAAGAAGAAGGATGGGACGATGAGGCTGTGCATAGATTACGGGCACCTGAACAAGGTGACGATAAAGAATAAATATCTATTACCTTGCATAGATGATTTTTTTGATCAACTAAAGGGAGCTGGGATCTTCTCCAAAATTGATATCAGATCAGGATATCATCAACTCGGAGTTAAAGAAAAAGATATGCCAAAGACTGCATTTAGAACTCGATATGGACATTACGAATTTCTTGTAATGCCATTTGGGGTGACGAATGCACCTATGGTATTTATAGACCTGATGAATCGAGTCTTGCACACCTATTTGGATCAATTTATAGTAGTATTCATAGATGACATACTCGTATACTCTAGGGATGAAGAAGAACATGATAAACATCTATGAATAGTACTGCAAATGTTGCGAGAGAAACAACTATACACCAAGTTTAGCAAGTGAGAGTTTTGGTTGAAAATAGTTGATTTTCTTGGTCATATAGTATTTGTAGAAGGGATTCGAGTAGACCCGAAGAAGATTGAAGCTGTGCTATAATGGAAACCTCTTGTAATGGAAGTACATAGTTTTCTAGGTTTAGTAGGATATTATTGAAGATTTGTTAAAGGATTCTTAATAATCGCAGCGTTGCTAACTCAATTTCTGCAAAAAGATGTTAGATACCAATGGACGGAGGAATGCCAAAGAAGTTTTGAATTATTGAAGAAAGCTGACAGAAGCTCCTGTGTTAATACAACCTAAATCCGGTAAAGATTTCATGATTTATAGCGATGCTTCGCACATCGGTTTAGGTTGTGTTCTAATGCAAGATGGAAAAGTGGTGGCATATGTGTCAAGACAGTTGAGGCCACATTAGAAGAAATATCCGACACATGATTTAAAGCTTGCGGTAATAGTATTGGTGTTTAAGACTTAAAGATAATATCTATATAGAGAAAAGTGTTATATCTATATATATCATCAAAGTCTTAAATACCTTCCCACACAAAAGGATCTCAACTCGCGTCAAAGGAAGTGGATTCAAATCCTGGAGAATTACGACTACACAATTAACTATCATCTAGGAAAAGCCAATGTGGTGGCAGATGCACTAAGTTGGAAGTCGATTCACCCATTAAAGGCGATGCGAGGGGAGATTGAAGCAATGCTAGAAGAGGTGTTAGTGCGACCTGAGTTACTATAACAAATTCAAGAAGCATAATCAAATGATGAGTAAGTGAAGAAGTGGGAAAAGCAAGTTCCATAAGGGAAGTATCAGACGAAAGAATGGACTCTGTACTTCAAGGATAGATTGGTTGTTCCCAGGACCAGTGAAGTAAGAAGAAAGATCCTACAAGAAGTGCATGATAGCTTATATTCGATGCACCCAGGAAGTAAAAAAATGTATCAAGATTTAAAGAAATCCTACTGGTGGCCTGGTATGAAAAAAGATATAACGGAGTATGTAGTAAGGTGTTTAACCTGTCAAAGGGTGAAAGCAGAACATTAAGTGCCGACAGGATTACTTCAACCTATTAGAATTCCAGAATGAAAATGGGACGATATAACTATGGACTTTGTTACGGGATTGCCAATGACTCGAGATAAGCATGATTCAGTTTGGGTCATAGTGGACAGACTAACTAAGTCTGCACACTTTATACCAGTTAAAGTCGATTATTCGTTGGAAAAGTTAGCAGAGTTATACGTGAAAGAAGTTGTTAGGCTGCATGGAGTTCCAAAATCAATATCAGACAGAGATCCAAGATTCACTTCAAGGTTTTGGGAGAAATTACAAGCTGTATTGGGGACTAAACTACATCTTAGTATTGCATTCCATCCTCAAACTGATGGACAGTCAGAGAGAGTGATACAGATTTTGGAGGATATGCTAAGAGCTTGTGCAGTAGAATTTAGAGGTAGCTGGAATAAGTACGTAGTATTAATGGAGTTCGCGTACAATAACAGCTATCAATCGAGTATTCAAATGGCACCCTATGAAGCTCTTTATGAAAAAAAGTGCAGAACACCATTGTGCTGGATTGAATTAAGTGAGAATAAGATGATAGATCCAGACTTAGTAAGAGATGCTGAGAATAAGGTAGTAATAATTAAGGATAGGTTGAAAACAGTAGCTGATAGACAGAAGTCCTATGAAGACTTGAAAAGAAGAGATATTGAGTATGAAGTAGGAGACAAAGTGTTTTTAAAGGTTTCTCCGTGGAAGAAGATACTAAGATTCAGTCAGAAAGGAAAGTTAAGTCCGAGCATTATTAGACCATATGAGATTTTAAAACGTGTAGGTCCAGTAGCTTATCGTTAGCTTTACCACCGAAGTTAGACAAAATACACAACGTATTTCACGTCTCTATGCTTAGAAGGTATCGGTCAGACCCATCGTACGTGTTGATCGCTGAAAGTATAGGAATACAACCGGATCTGACCTTCAAGGAAGAACCAGTGAAAATTTTAGTAAGAGAAGTGAAGGAACTAAGAAACAAGAAAATTCAGTTGGTGAAGATTTTATGGAGAAATCACAAAGTTGAAGAAGCGACTTCGGAACTGGAAGAAACGATGCGACAGCAATATCCTCAACTTTTTGTAACGAATTAAGTTTCGAGACGAAACTTAAAATTAGGCAGGTCGAGCTGTCACAGCCCAAATTTGTAATTTTACAGACTGTAAAAGGGGACTAAGTTAAAATTTATAAATATTTTAAGTTAAGTTTAAATTCCGTTTGTTAATATTAGTTCGTAAATTTTATCGACAACGAGTAGTGGAAAGAATAAACTACCGTAATGACGTATTAAACCCATAAACCTTTAGTAAACTCAAACTAAACCTTTAAACAATAATAAACCATAGTATACTAAATATAAACTCACGTAAATGAAATTCAAATTAAGTGTAATTTAAGTTAAATTAAATGTAAATTCACCAATTATTTATAAAATAGTTAATGGACAGATTAGAATGAGAATTGATTGAAATAATTAACAAGTGGCAAACAAAGCCATGTAAAATGGTAGAAAATAAGAAAATAAACAATTTGGAATGAAGACTTTTGGTGCATGATTTGATCAAATGGTAGACAAAGTTGATAATGAAGGATTATAGAAGATAAGAAAATGAGGAAGAGAACAAATAGGATGTGCCTATAAAAGGGAGGCCAAAGATGCCATTTTGGAGCTTAAACCTAAGTAAAAAACTCATTTTTATTACCAACTTTTCATCCGTCTATTGTTTTTAAAAACTAACACCATAAAACTACTCCTAGAATTCTGGTGATCAGTTTTGACGTAAGAAACACCTCAAACGGTCGCCAAAAACTCATTTTCCGATCGGGTCAACCTCAAACTCGATATTATAAACCAACAGCCTTCAACCTCAATTATCTTCTTCTCCGGTCACCGTCCAATGTGTTTGAGACCACCAATCGGTTGGCGACGTCAAGACGAAGAGATTGATAGGTGGCTTGCCAAAAATGGCCGCCGGAATCAAAAGTTATGGCGGAAAACCCGACGGCCAGTCGTGACCCGATTCTGGGTCTGGTTGGGTGAAGAAGAAGGCGAAGTTTCGGTTTGACCCCCGAAGTCTTGGAGCATTGCTACTTTGGCCCCAGAACTTTCCTCCCGTTTACAAACAGGTCCCTCAGCCCTATTTCTTTTAGGTAATCAGCCCCTAAGCTTAATTTAGTTTTTAAATTTAGTCCAAAAGCTTATAAAATTAATTATTTTAAGTTTATTTTTGGCAATTAAATATTTTAAGGACTTAAATAAATTATAAGGATTATAAATTAAGCCTAAAAATTAAATTTAATTGGACATTGAGAAATCCGAATATTTATTTAGACAATATTTATTGGACATTTATGTTGGACAAAGTTTATCGAACATTTATTTTGGACTATATTGGACATCTTAAGGACAATTAAAAAAAATTCCATTCTATATTTAAAAATAGAATAAATGAAAGTATTTAGATATATAGTATTCTTATAATTATATGGACGATGTTAGGACTATCCGAGACAAAGGAGATAGAACCAAAACTTAAAGGAAAAGTTGATTAGTTGAGCCAGAAGGAGGTTTGATACTTTAACTTTGAAAAAAAATTTTATATTATTTTGTGTTAATTATTATTTTTAATTTTTGTTGATGTGATGATTTTACTTAATTAATTATTATGGCTTTAATTAATTGTTTCGAGATTTTAAGTAAGATTTATGGCTTAAATAATTTTGCAGATCAAATTATTTTTCGAAATATTTGATAAGTATTATTTTTAGCAAAAATTATATTTCTGATAAATTAAGTAATTTTTGATACAATTATTTTATTAAAGTTACTTTTAATTTTGAAAACGAATTTTTTTCAAAATTTAATATGTTTAGAAGGTAAGTTTATTTTAGAGAAATCTAAGTATCTAGAATAGCTTAGAAAATAATTTTTCAAATGAAGAAAGAATATTTTTATAAATTAGTAAAGGAAATATAATATTTTATTTAAGTAAAATTATTATATTTTACTTAAATAAATAATACTATAAATTTTAGAATAAATACGCTTTTGATAAAAAATACCATATTATTTTGAGATAAATTTATCTTTGATAAAAATAAAGCAAAATTTTTATAATATGATTTTGGGAAAACGACGATGATTTATTTTGGTAAATAAATGTTTGATTTTTGAAATGGATATTGTGATAGTATTTATTTTTAAAAAAAATTTTAGAAGCAGTAAACCCAAATATTTAGTAAATTTATAAATTTCTCACATATCCAATAAATATTTTATGCTCTACTTAGGATAAGTTAAAGTAGTGAGATAAGGGTATAATGCATCATATACTAAGCAGTAGTGCGAATTTTTGAATAAAATGAATAGTGATACAGATTGAATCATGACACAGAACAAATTTTGATACAGATTTCAGTTAGAGCGGCTACGGCCGTGAGACTGATTATATTGAATTTTGAATATGGCTGTTTAAAAATACATAACTCTAAATTTGTGTGGGAAACACCATGCCATACAGAAATACAGATAGTAACTTTATCCATGTGTTCATCTAAAATACCTAGTAGTGCCAATTAATCGATAAATTGTAACACCCCTTATACACCTACTGAAATAGACCTATAAGAGGGCTACACGTGTCATTAAATTAAATTCAATGGAACCGAATTTTTAGCTTGTAGTTAAATTTAATTTCATTAAAATAACAATAACACTTAATTTAAATAAAATTAGTGATGCCCTAGTATTAAGTAGAACTTCATAAATTTAATTTCAACAACTAGTGTCTAGCTAAGAATATAAAATTAAAATATTTTCAAAATAACATGTATAAACATCTAAAGCAATAACTTTTGTCTTTCAAAAAAACAATAAGATTTCTCCACAATAAATTGAAATACATCAACAATATTAAAGAATAAAAACATCAATATCTTCATATTCCAAAATAGCGAGCAAAGTCGTGCATAATAAATTGAAGAGAATTTATAAAATATTATATTAAATAATTTAGTAAAAAAAGCATAAACATCAATATTAACTAAAAGTTCAACGTTAAGAAAAATATAAAATATTTTTAGTAAATTTTTATTATAAATATGTTGATTATTATTTAAGTATCGGTTCTTGGTACAATTCCGGTTCGGTGCATGTTTCAGAACGATTTCGGTATGATTCTAGTTAAGGAACCAGAACTAGAATCGCAAAACAAAATTTTTTATTTTGGTTCAATCCTGATTCCAAGACAGTTATGTTACAGTTTTAACTAAAGAAGCAGAACCAGAGAATTGCAAAATAAAATTTTGGATTTTGGATTTTGGCATTGTTCTCATAATTGAATTTTGAGTCTCACGAATCATGAATAACCATACATTGGTCACAGTATCCGTTCCCAACTTATAAATTATGTGGCCATGTAATATGCTAACTTTGACACTTTATTAGTCCATAAAACATCCCATAAATTTGATGTCCACAGTGGCAGCTACTGAACAAACTTCTTTGGTTAAGTGACTCAATTTTCTCTTTTCAGAAAAAAAAAAAAAAAAAGGTGACTCAATTTTTCAAATTACTCATGGGAGCAATTGGTGCAATACCATACAATATAAAATCATTACTTAATTTTAAAATTATATTTTAAATAAACAAATACATATTGTAAAATAATTTTTTACAAACTTATGCTAATTAGTGTTTTTATCATATGTGAAAACCTAAATATTCAAAAATATTTAATAAGTTAATTTTTTGAGCAAGATTAATAAGTTATTAATTAAATAATAATAATAGAACTTTATTATATGCAATTTATAATTTAGATGATTTATATTAACTTAACTTTGCGATCGGATAAATTTTTTTTAGATGGACAAATAGATAGATATTTTTTGAGTTTACAAATTGAGTGCTTCCATTTGAGAAGAAAGACTTTCAACTAATTGATTATGGTTTTTTCAATTTTAATTAAAGAAATACAATTATGGACTTTATTTGCAGTCAATGATTAATTAGTATTTGAAAATAGTAAAAAGAGTTTAAAAAAGTGATAATAATATAATATTTGGACGTATAAATTAGGGGCAGAAAGTGATAATAATATAATAGTTGGTGGTGGATAGCAACCAGCCTACTTTTTAATTTTTGAGCGCCGCCCTCACCTTTGCTTAGTCTTCTTTTCGTTAGTATTTCGTTCACACCCCTCAATTTTTCCAATCCCTTTCATCAAATTATTTCTTACATATTTTTATCTGCATTGCCTTTCGTTAATTTTAGTATTTAGATCTTATCAAGATGTTAATTAAATTACAGTTTAATTATTCTACCTTAGATCTCTAATCTTTTGACCATGCAAATGGTTAAAATTTCTGATCTTATTTCTTGCTACTTGTCCTTTAAGGACAAACTTGCAGTTAAAATTAAAAGAATATAACTAATCTTGATGATTTGATATTGATTGTCTAAAAATTCCCCAATAAAAATAAAAATAGAATTTTTTTTTCTGATATCATAATAACGAATTCAATTTCTGCTGTGCTGCCTATACAAAGCTGCTAACTGAATTGTAGCCTTACATGGCTCTTTTATAACACTACTCAATGTACATACTTTTTTCAGTTTTTTTTTTTTTCAATTTTATTTATAGTTTTTAATAGGAATGTGTGGGATCGGTTCCGAGATGGTTCTTTGTAAGAACATTTTCTGGTACCAATTGACCCGTTTCTTCAAAATGAAAAACCATTCCCATAACACGTTCGATTCCTGTTTCGAACATGAGAAACCTTCAAAGTGAGAAATGTGATTTTGCCCCTAAACATAGAAAATATCTCAAATCAATAATAATAAGGCACTTCAGCCGCTAAATCAGGTATAGCTCAAATCAACCAGATAATAATCAATTGGCAATTCTATCGCCGAAACAAGTATATATCTTAGTTAATCAGATAATGAATAAATGGTTCCACCATCAAAATAGGTAAATACTAAGATTCTTTGCATGCATATGATAATAAGCTACACTACAATTCAAATTGGGAGATCTTATAAAACCATAGGATAATAAGACGACTCTACCAGCCAAATGTGGAGATTTTCTGCAGGCACAAGATAATAATAAGGGGATTTTGCCATCCAAGTAAAGAGAATAGTCTTCAAGCATAAGATGTGCGATTACACCATCCGAATAAGAAATTTAACCCTCGCGCAATCTCGAGTGGGCATATGACACTTTAACTTTTTTTTGAAACTAAGTTTTCTTCACATTTCATATTTCTTGAATTTATGTTTTGAATGTTTAATGGTATTTGTGTGAATTTAGGTTTTGAATATCAACTAAGTGTTCGGATTTTCAACAAGCATGTTTATCATTTTCTTATATGATTTTCCCAAATATGAGAAGCCTTCTCATAACTGATTAGAAATTTGATGTGCAAAATAATTTTTACTTTTTGTTATTCTATTATAACCTAAATTCTAGTATGATAATATAATTAATTTATTTATTATATAATGATAAAAAATATTCCTTAATCGAATAGAATGATAAACATAAATATGATTTGACATAATGTTGTTTAATAGAATATGATTTGAATTTGTTTATTTTTATTTTATTATGATTAAAATTTTAGTATGCCAAAATATTTATTATTAGAGTATGATTGTAACTAAGTGTGGCATCCTCAACTATTATAATTCTGCAGCAATACCAAAAAAATTATTAATAGAATAAGATTAGGATTATAATTTAAAATACTATTCTTAAATAACATATGATTTGAAATTATTTAATTTTATAATATTAGAATTCAAATATTCTTAAGATAAAATAAATAATTACATATACTCATGTAGACACGATTCTATCCTTAAATATATAATTTTAAATTGGGAAAAATTATTTAGTTCCTGAATTTCATCCCTCTATTTTCAAAATATAATTATTTATTCTCTCAGTTTTGTCATTATTACATTATTTAGTTCTCGTCCGTATTTCCGTTAAATGGACCCAAAATTGTGATTATTTAGTCCTTAGATTTTGTCTTATAGTATGATTTTGTCCAATTATTTTAGAATATAATTATTTCATCACTTAATTTTTTTTTTTTACTATTACATTATATAATCCATCAGTCCATATTTACGTGATTGTTAACAAACTAGTTTAGAATCCATGATTTGACTAAAACTTATATTTTTATTTGAGGGACAATCGGTTTACTTAAGGGAAGCTAAATTTAAAGATTTGAAGAATAATTTGAATTTTTTAACTTATCAATATGGGAAAAAATTATTTAGTCCATGAGTTCTATTTAATATAATTATTTCGTGTCTCTATTTTAAAATAATAATTATTTAGTCCATATATTTGGTCACATTACGATATTTAGTTGCTCTGTCTATTTTTCTATTAAATGGACATAAAATTGTTATTATTTATCCTTAGGCTTTGTCTAATACTGTGATTCTGTCCCTCTATGTTCATAATATAATTAGTTTGCCACTCAATTTTGTCACTATTGCATTAAATAATCTCTTTATTTTTACAATTACATGCTGGGAATTTTGAGATTTTTACTTAATTGTAGAAAAATAATTTGAAGGTGAAATTTTAGTATGTTGGTCCATATGTCTATTTTATAAAAAATAATTTTGAACCTGTTAGAAGGTTTGTATTCTTGAAATAAATTATTTTCTGAATGCTAAATTAACTTTTGTAAGAGTTTTGAAATTATTCAATGGGAATTTTTGAAAGAGGGATTGTTTCAATGATTTGTTTAGTATGTTATTTTTTTTCAGAGAATTTGGAGGTTTTTCTTAAATTTTATAGAAGAGTTCTTGACTTAAAATTTTTATATGTTGTACACATGGCTCCCTAGTTTTCACGAAAAATATTTTGGGGGTTTATTATTTAATTTTTAAAATTATGAAATTTCTCAATTGATGTTTGTTAAGTCTATACTATACTAATTTGTTTGTAAAATTATTTTGATTAACTTAGATTTCTCTAAAAAATTATAAATTCTATATGGAGATGTCAATTAGGTATTAATTAATAATACCTAATTATATAATATATAAAAACTTCATATCTAATTAATAATTATCCCTTATCTATTTCAAAATTCTCACTCCAATACTCTATTTTTGGGTTGTTTATGAAAGGAGAATTGCTTTCCCTAAGTTCTATTTATTGGATGGAAATCGTTCCCTTCAATATTCCAATTGTCCTAAAAGGCCAACTAAGCCCAAAAGAGAAATTGGGCCGTTCGAAAACACAAACCGGATGGGGAATTTATAGATATACGAAAAACCTCTATTTAGAAATACGTTTGAGACCGGACTATTTATATAATAATTAGGAAGTTATTGCTAAATAGAGTTTGATACAAAAAAAATTTACAACACGTAAAGGTTTAAATTTTGAACAATAATAAGAACTCTCTAATTATTATTTTTTTAAAAATATTTATGTAAAATTGTTTGACACATTGATTTAGTTTTTATATTTGCTACTACATCTTTGAACTTGCAAGTATTTAATAACTCACTTACATGAACACCTTCTTGTTGAATCCAAAATGTTTCTAACCTTTCAAAAATATTGAAAGCTTCTTGGCATGTACCTTTTTCTATTTCTACACTATGCAGGATTATCTTCTTGCTCATTTTGTCTAATTGCAGCAACATTAATTGGCATGTAATTAGAGTTTAGGTTTCCAATATATAGATAATTGCAAGAGTTTTTACAAAAAAAATGAAACATCATTGAAAATATTAAATATATATACTCCCAAATTAGAGTTTATTGTTTCCAACTCATAGATAATTTCAATAATTTTCTTTATATATATATATAGGCATAGTTTTTTAATGCCGGTGATAACTAGCAAATCCAACATGTTTTTATTCATAATCTTATGCTTATTCGATGTTTATTATGCCTAATTATGTGAATTTATTTAGTTTTTCTTATGATTGGTTAGGAATCGTTTGATTTAGCAAAAAGGAAGCATTTAGAGCTTAATTGATCGTGTTTTGATGCAAGGAAGTCGAAGCCCGAGCTGAATGGACGTTTTTGGAAGCTGTCAAGGCTTAGTCTTGGCCAAGGCTAACTGTCAAGTGCCATGCTGCGGACTGATTTTTAATTAAGGGGCTGGTCCATGTTTTTCACTATCACTTTGGGGATTGAATTACATATTAGGAAGGAGACTTGAACACTAATGGGCTGCCAATTTGGTTATATTTATGTGGGGCCTACTTTTATTATTATATAAACACAGTTTAGGTCTTTTAGAGGGCATTCTGTTCACCCTCAACAGGAGATACGTTTTTTTATGTTTTATTTCAGTTTCTTCAGCCGTTTTTCCATGGCCATGCGTGGCTAAGTACTTTTCTTCAGTCAAGGGTTGATTCAAGGTTGAAGTTCTTATGATTGTGAGACCTTAATGTTATTTAATTCTCTTTGATTAATATATTGCATTTATGTCTTTTCTGTGACTTATTGGGAAAATATATCCTTAGTTTCTTTCTATTACTTGATCAAACAGGATCCTTTGTTCAACTAATAGGAACTTGCATAGCTAGTCAACGCGGCTAAATCCGTAATTGTTTAGTCGACTTGATAACAAGTAGCGATTGATATAACTTGATTGTAACCAGGCTTTTGGGTTATATTAGGTAAAGGCATAATCTAGCTTAAATGAATTCTCGTAGTTTTTGTTGGTTAGGGCAAGGTCTTTCTAGTTTTTAATGCTGTTGACAAATTAAATCATTCGTCGTACTTAGGGTTGTTTGTTGATTAGGGATTATTATTAGGTCGTACCTTAATAATCTAAGAATAAGGAAAAATTAGTTGGGTCGTCGTACTTCCTAGCTATAACTTGTCTGTAATATTTAATTAAAGAGTTATCCTTGAGTCAATGATCAATCCAATGAACTTCATACCAAGAATTACCTTTGACTGAGCTCGTTTCCCATTGATTTTCGGTATTTAATTTATTTTGCTGTCTATTTTCGTTTTTAATATTTTAGTTTCCAAAAATCCCCCGTTTATTTTAATTTTCAGTTTTCTGTTCAGTTTCTGGTTAGCCTTGGGCAAGACTAATCCCTTGGGTTCGATCCTTCTCACCCTATTTGCAAGTTTCTTGTTTATTTTTGAAGAGCAGGTTAAATTTTATTTTTGGTAGATTCGACACCCATCACGGATTGTCCAGATACTCGCCATTCGACTTCGGGATATTGTTGTTTTCTGAGTGATAATCTTGTTTCATGGTCCTCGAAGCGTCAACATGCTTTGTCTAAGTCAAGTGCAGAAGCAGAATGCCGAGGTGTCGCTAATGTTGTCTCGAGGCTTGTTGGCTCCGTAATCTCTTGCTTGAGCTACATTATCTTCTTCGTCGGGCTACTCTTGTTTATTATGATAATATCAGTGCATTTTACTTGTCTATGAACCTGGTTCGACACCAACACACCAAACATGTCGAGATGGATATTCATTTTGTTCGTGATAAAAGCTAGCTTTAGGTCAAATTCAGGTTCTACATGTTCCTTCTCAACATTAGTTTGCAGATATTTTCACCAAAGGCCTATCTCGAGACTTATTCTTGGATTTTAGATCCAGTCTTAGTGTAGTCCTCCTCCCACTATAACTTCGGGGGTGTGATAGAGAATATTACCCAAATATTCTCCTCATAGGTTTAGGATATGTTTTTAATGTAAATATTATTGTAATTTGGCAGTTTCCCTAATTAGGACTGTCGTACATAATTGTAACCCCTATAAATATTGATCAATGAAATATGCTCCGCAAGAGAGTTTCACAATCTTACAATATCCTTTCGGAAACTAACTACATCTAAAACTTGGATAAAGTATTGAGTAAATAAACTTTAATGAAGAAATATGTCACACTATCAGGCTCAATTGATATAAAAGTATCCATATACTTGAAAATCTGATCTACATACAAAAGAAATTAACAATCTAGTATGTATTTTGAATTGCTAACCAAAGGAAATAGAACATAAATACGTAAAAAAATAATATATAAAGTAATAAAACCATTTAACCCACACTCAAATCTATTAACATAACAGATTTAAAAAATAAAATTGAAATTTGTTCTAAATAAATAGAAATTTGGAATTTATTTAAGAAAAACGAGTAAAAAAAATAAATCAATGTTGATTAAAAAAAAGGGAGATGATAGTTTAAACGATTAAATGTGTTGAAAATTCAAGAGAAAGAGAAGAGAGGAGAGTAGACTACTGTTCAGGGATTAGAGAAGAAAGAATTAATAGATAAAAAGAAAGGAAAAAAGGGAATGTTATGTGAGGACATGGGGAGAATTCAGGGACGGATCTAGGAGGGGGCGGTAGTGGCTCCGGCCCCTCCCATTTTTTATTATTTTTTTTAAAATTCCTTGCTTTTTTCCCTTTTTTTTTTCAAAATTTTTTTTCAGACCCTCAATAATTATAAGGCACAGCCCCCACCCTTCGATCCTGCGTTCGTCATTGGGAGAATTGGAAGATGGCAGCGCCACGAAGAAGCTGTAAAGCCAAACAAAAATAGGCCATTCATCCTATTTTTTGGTTATCTAAATATTAAAATCTTCTCTACTAATGAACATGTGATTGCTAGCTCGCTTATGCCAATTCGATCCCTTTTGGAAGGCACAAATTCAAAGCCCTTCCAAATAAATGTTTTACGTTTCATAACCACAAAACTGAAATGTTCAAATTGATGTTTTTGTGGCCCACTTGTAATGATCCAAACTCCATCAAATTTACTCAAAACTAGATACAATTTAGGGTTGGTAATTATAATCCAACCTCTCAATAGATTCTACTACCAATTCGAACCCAGTATGTTGTGTTGGTAAGGGAGTGCCTTTCAATTACCAGGCCACATCCCTTGCCCCAATCGCACATTTCCTTGTGTGTGGAAAATGTGTTAGAGGTTTATATTTAAATTGAAAACCTTGTTAAATTTTTTATTTGAAAGGAAGAAAGTTTTAATAAGAATTCAAATTAAAATTTATATTCAGAACGTAAAATTGAGCTGACTTGGATTTTAATTTAAGCACAGAAGTTAAATAAGAATAAGTAGAACTTTTGATTTCATTATGCTTGGACATAATAGACCATAATATTATTGTCAATCGTTGGTTGTCATTATTTAAAATTGCATATAAACGACTTCGAATTATGAATATCCTGTATAAAACATTCTGACTTTTAAGGAGCCATTTTAAATTTTTAATACTTGAATCTATTATAATAATACGATTAAAACATGTATTTTAGCCATATATATTTTAAGAAAATTTTGAGGTTGAAATTGCAAAAATATATATAAATGTGTTTAAGTAATTTTTTTCACCCTCTACTTTTAAAATTGTAATATTTTCATTCCATTTTGAGCTTTGGAACAGATTCACTCTAAAATGAAATTTTTTAACAATTTCACCATGATATTTTTTTTTTATTTTTCAATTTAGTCCATAAATTAAGTGGATGGTGAAATGGTTACAAAAGCTCATTTTAGGATGCTTTTGTTTCAATGGTGAAAATGGAACTTAAGCTTAAGCCTAAAAGTAAGAAATTTGGTTTGGGAATAGGCTAATGGCCCTCAACTAAGTAAGAAATTTAGTTGAATTGAGAGTAGGCTAATCGTAAATATAAAAATGAATGGAATTATATGAATAAGGTAGAGAGGGAAAGAAAGAGTATATACTGAAAATAAAATTCCATGATGGGAGGAAAGGATTGGGAGACACAAACACAAAGTAAAACCACAGCCATTCATTGAGTGAGAGGCTATCCATAATCTCATCCTCCCTTATTTCAACACTTACCCACCACTACTCCTCTGCTTCTATTCCCCCTTTTCAACTCCTCAAACTATCACTCATTTTCTTGTTTCTGCTTCACCTGCATTATGGCTTCGGCTACTCTCTCTGTAGCCAAACCATCCCTTCAGGTTCACTTATTCTTCTTGCTTTTTTATATATCAATCACATTCCCATATGCATATATCAGAGCTCTAGGTACTTATGTTCCATCCTGTTTGAACATTTCAGGGAAATTTAAAGGGATTCCAAGAATTCTCCGGTCTCCGAAACTCTTCAGCTTTCCTTCCCTTTTCCAAGAAATCTTCTGATGACTTTCTCTCTGTTGTTGCTTTCCAGACTTCTGCTGTGAGTTTCTTCTTCTCTCTTCAGTTACTAATTCTGTTGATAAACTTAATTAGCTACTGTAATTATTACTAAATCATTTATGAGATAATAATTAATTATGATTGCAATTATGTTATTAGTTTATATTAGATTCTATGATTATAGGTCGTTGTCCCACTTTATAATGCTCTGAAAAGAAATCAATTGTTGACTTGACTGTGAAGGTGGGAAGCAACAATGGTGGATACAGGAAAACTGCGGCAGAGGCAAAGCTAAAAGTGGCCATAAATGGATTTGGTAGAATTGGAAGGAACTTCTTGAGATGTTGGCATGGACGCAAGGATTCTCCCTTGGATGTGATTGCCATTAACGACACCGGCGGCGTAAAACAGGCCTCTCATCTCCTCAAGTATGACTCTACACTTGGCATATTTGAGGCTGATGTTAAGCCTGTTGGTGAGAATGCCATTTCTGTTGATGGAAAGGTCATCAAGGTCGTTTCAAACCGCAACCCCGTCAATCTTCCATGGGGGTAATTAAGCTAAAATATAACAACCTTAACTATTTTGGAATATACTAGTATGGGTTCTATTCATTGATGATGAGTATTGGTATGTATATATGTATGTATGTGCAGGGAGATGGGAATTGACTTGGTGATTGAAGGGACAGGAGTTTTTGTAGACAGAGATGGTGCAGGGAAGCATATTCAAGCTGGAGCTAAGAAAGTGCTGATTACAGCTCCTGGAAAGGGTGATATCCCTACTTATGTTGTTGGAGTCAATGCTGACGCTTACAATCCTGATGAGCCTATTATCAGCAATGCCTCTTGCACTACTAACTGCCTTGCTCCCTTCGTCAAGGTCCTCGACCAGAAATTTGGTAACAATTTTGCTCTTTACTGCTTTTTTTAAAGAGATCGAAACATTATACCATATCTAGCCTTATAGGGCGGTGTTTGGACTAGCTCATAGAGGTTAAAGGACAAGCACTTGTTGAGGCGAATCGCACGATAAAAGTCGTGGGATTGAACCTTAGCAGCTCAAATTCCGATCAGCAAGCGATTTCCTAGGCAGTCCAACGTGTACTGAGATTTAGTCAGGCCTATGATCTGAACATCTTCTTGTTATTTAAAAAAAAGAGCTTTTTATGAAACGGTAACCTTCTTAATATTTCATCAAATGCTAAAATCCTAAACATAATTGGATTGGTGCAGGCATCATCAAGGGAACCATGACAACAACCCACTCATACACCGGTGACCAAAGACTTCTGGATGCGAGCCACCGTGACTTGAGGAGAGCAAGAGCTGCTGCTCTTAACATAGTTCCAACTTCAACAGGAGCAGCTAAGGCAGTTGCACTAGTACTTCCAACTCTCAAGGGTAAACTAAACGGCATTGCATTGCGTGTTCCGACACCCAATGTATCGGTTGTGGACCTTGTGGTTCAGGTTTCGAAGAAAACCTTTGCGGAAGAGGTAAATGCAGCATTCAGAGAAAGTGCAGATAAGGAGCTGAAAGGTATTCTATCAGTATGCGATGAGCCGCTTGTTTCAGTTGACTTCAGGTGCACAGATGTTTCATCAACCGTTGATTCATCTTTGACAATGGTGATGGGAGATGATATGGTTAAGGTGATTGCTTGGTATGATAATGAATGGGGATATTCTCAAAGGGTTGTTGATTTGGCTCACATTGTTGCCAATTCCTGGAAGTAGAGAGATATTTATATACCATATATATGTGTTTCTGCAATGTTATCATTTCTAATTTTTGTGTACCTCAAAAATTTCTAGTTTTTTTTTTCCCATTTTAACATTTGTATAATTATATTATGATGGAACCATTGTTCTTCATTTCTGCTATGCAATAAGCATGAAGAATTGCTGAATTTGTATGAATCTTTGACCTACCTGAATTCCCAATCATTTGAGAGAACTGGTTATCTTAAACTCTAGGCTTAGACATGCAATGCAAGGTTTGGCTTGAACTAAGCTTATTGATATGATAATGACATTCAAATCTTAATTTTAAATAATCGAAACGCAAAAAGCAGTAAATATACTATAAGAAAGATAATGATAATGATCTAACATATTCAATCATATTAAAATTTTAAATTTTCATTTCATTCTAAAAAATAATGCAAATTCCTATCGTTAGTATTGATTTGCGGTGGTTATCTCCTCGGGATAGATAGAATTCTCTCTTGGAAGATTTAGTAAAATAGCAAATTTCTAATTATTATATAATAACTTTTAAAATTAGGAAAATAGCAATTTTGGTCTGATATTGACCATAGGGGTGTTCATGGTAGGTTTGGTTAACCGAACCGATAAGGAAGAACCGATTCAAACTGAAAACCGATAGAAAAACCAAAACCGAACCGAATACTTTGAAAACCGAATTCGGTTCGGTTCAGTTCTGTATAAAACAAAAATTTATATTTAATTAGTAAATTAGGTTTAAAACGACTACGTTTTGGTGAAAATTCAACTGTTTTAGTCTTACCGGTTCAGTTCGAAACTGGCCAAACCGATAACCGAACCAATAATTTTGGTTTTGTTCGGTTTTGAACTTGTAATAACCGAAAACAAAAAATAACCGAAATTTCAGTTCGGTTCGGTTCACAGTTCGGTTTTCGGATGGCCCCTTTTTTTTTTTTTTTTTTAAAACACCCCTAATTGACCAACAAAATTCAAATATTCTAAAACAACCCCTTTGTATATTTATTCCATATATATGTCAATATAACAATAAAATTCAAAATTCTTTAAAATTTCACTAGGTGGCTGAAAAAATGATTGTCGTCGTCGTGATATGATTCCCCACAAGTTTGATCGAATTTTTTTTTTTTAATAATATTCAATACCAATAAAGAAAAATATGTAAATAAAAGTCAATACCAGTAAATAAAATATCAGTAAAATAAATATCAATAAATACAAATGTGCGCCGATAAGTAATATAAACCGTTCAATAAATTTAAATACAAGTCAATAACTATAAATACAAGTTAAATACGAGTCAATTAATATATATATTAATTCAATACAAGTAAATTAAAACCTGTAAATAAATGTCAATAAATATATATACAATTCAATAAAAATCAATATACGTCAATACAACTTAATATATGAAAATACACAATCAAATGTAAAGATTGAGCAACTTTCTATAAAATAATTTCATCTTTAACCTTAGGTATAAGGACTCGATTGAAATTTATCATCGGTCACTAGCAAAATTGTAATGGTGACAAAAACTCATAAACTCTATGTCATCGAAAAGCTCTTGATTTATAAATTTCAAATGTGGTCATGCTTCCTCCTAACTCTTCGTATTAGGTAGAAAACGCAAAAAAACAAAAAGTCCGGCAATGCAACAAGGATCTCCCTTTCTAGTCGACGATCGGTGGCAAACTCAATCTCAAATGCTCGGCATCACTTGAGCTTTCGAATGGTGGCCTCAAATCGGCTGTCCGATCTGGGGGTGAGTAAAATTTAACCAAAACTGAGAAACTGAATTGAACCGCTTCGAACCAAACTGAAAATGTAGTTAACCAGTTAGTTGGTTCGGTTCATAGTTATAGAAGAGAGGAAACCGCAATTTTTTTGTTCAGTTTATGGTTTTAGGGGTCTGAAAATTGAACTAACTGACAAACCAAACCAATTATAAAACTCACCGTTTTATGTTAAAAAAATCTTAATATATAAGCCTACAAAAAAAAATCAATTACACTACAACAAAAATCCGTTAATCTAACTCTGAGAAATCTACTCCTCTCTTTAGTCGTCGTTGATCTACTTCATCGTCACCGGCCATAGATCTACTTTATCATGAGCGCCTTGAGAATCTGTTCCATCATTAGCGTCTCGAGAATTTAAAGCAGCAACTACGTAAAAAACTTCCTCTATTTCTAGAATTTTGCCTTTGCTCACTCTGCTTTTACTAGTGTTTCTTTAGTCAATTAGTTCTTTTATTTATGCGTTATTTGTAATCAATTTTTCTTCTATGTGCTTTAATTTTTCTAGATTATTCTTCATTTGAGTTGTTAATTGCTATTTTTTTTTTTTTGAATGGGTTTCTAATTATTGAGAAATTCGAGTTTGTGAATTGTAATTGATTGATAGTGTAATTGATAGTTTTTGCATTTGGCATTGCAAACACATCGAAATCTAATTTTTCGCAATAGGGTTTTTATTTTTGGTTTTTAAACCAAACCAAGGTATATCAAACCGAATTTCACGTTCGATTTTTACACTTATTAGTTCGGTTTGCATTTCAAGAAAATATGTGCAGTTTTTTCTTCGATTTTACTGGTTCGGTTTCGTTCGATTCGGTTCACCAAACCAAATTTGCTCAGCCCTAGTCCAACAACTAAAAATGTTGAAAAGTGTAGTTAAAAGTTCTGGGTCGCGCTTAACCCTGGAATCCAAACCAACTTAATATCTCTCTTCTGGACACCATTCGAAGGACTTCTGTTGACGGTCAAGCACATCATTGCCTGGACTAGCAACTAACAACACCATCTGGCCAGTCTTAACGATCTAACAGTAGCTACGGTGGCACTGGTTGGTATATGTTGCGATTCTCGAAATTGTAATTTTTTTTAAATAATAATAATTATTATTAATTTAAATAAGGATTAAAATGTTAAATGTAAAAAAAAATATTTTCTTAATTTTAAAATTTATGTGTTATTTTTTAAATTGCAAATTGAAAAATGTGGTATTTGTTGTAATTTGCTTTTTCTCTTTTGAAGCTTATGATTTTTAAATTTTCAATTTAGTCAAGCGAACAAACAATTTGAGACAAATATAAATTGAGAGATGGACAAATAATATGGGACAAAGGAGTTGTAGCACCCCTTAACCCGACCGTTTACGGTCGAACCAAGATGTGCCACATTACATATTACATGGTATACAGCTCATATTTTAAAACAGTTTATTAGAATATAATTTACAAAGTTTACAACATTGAATAATAAAAATTCGATTCCAGCTTTCTTTACTATTCCTTCATTTAACTTCACAGTATATGCCTTGCTAAACAATTCTGGTGAGCCTGATATTATTTGATTTTATTCATTCTTCTCGCGTCTTTCAGAAAACCTACAAGTTTAGAGTGAACCAAACTTGCTGAGCGATTTCGCTCAGTGGATACTTTTAACTATAAAATAACAATAATAATATTTTCATGCAATTAAAAGTTTAAATGCAACAATTGATCTTTTAATGGAAATAATTTCATTAATAAATATTAAAATAATAATAAGATCAATATTAAATTTTCTTATATCAATTGCTCATTTGGCTCTACTAGGAATCTGGTGAACACATGGATAAAGTTTACTGTATTTAATAACTCTAGGCCCACAGCCAGAGCTTCCTATTTTGACCAAAGTCAATTCTCATTTTGTCGGCTGTATCCAAATCATTCAAAACGTAACTGGTCGGACCTGATTGCAAGCTCTGCTCGGTTTATCCAAAGTTTGACTATTTTTAAAGTCTAACTTAGTTGGTCGCAGTACTGCTCAGTGTATGATGCATCACACCCTTATCACACTAGTTCACTTACCTAAGTAGAGCAAAATATTTATTTCTGAAGTACTTTCTCAATTCCATCCAAATCACAAAGTATAGCACAAATAAAATATATTCCAAATCACAATTTAATCATAAATCATATATATTTTCCAAATCATAATTTAATCATAAATAATATATAAATATTTCCGTAACACAAATATTATATTTTTCAAATCACAATTTAAATCTCAAATATCAGATTTCATAAAATTTATATTAAATTGATAGCAAATTTTAATGCATGCAAATTTTAAGAAAATATATTGGTATTTTCGTAGTTAAAGTATCAAACCTGATTTTAACGGTCTCCTTTATTTAGCAAACCCTTTTTGGTTTCGTCTCTTCATTTCTCTATTTGAACAGACCTAATATTATTCATAATATACATATCTGTAAAAAAATATTATCCGAATATTTTTCTCTAAATGTCTCCTTTTTATTTCTACATATTTTCCATACTAAGTGTCCAAATATTACTAATTTAGTCTCTAATTATTTTTATATCAACTTCATTAATTTAATAAATTTTACAGTTGTCTATCTTTACTCTTTTAATGTCCAAAATACTTTATTCTAAATATACT
>CATIWJ010101901.1:0-10511 GCA_949640765.1 Croton laevigatus
AGTCCCACTTTCTGCCTCTCTCTTCTTCATCATCACTACCCCACCACCATTATGGTGGTAGCCGAAAAATCAAAGCAAATTAGCAAAGAACTTGCTAATTTTCAGTTGAAAATTAACAAAATAGCCGGAAAAATAGAAAATGCAAACTGATCTCTCACCATTACTTTAGTATAATTTATAGATCAGATTCAAATTCTCACTCCAAACATAATAATAATAATAATAATAATAATATGCATTGCTCCTTAAGGACGTAGCTAAACCTGGTTCGTGCCATAGGTCTTCAAGTCAACCCTACCCCTGCCCTGCCGCCGCTAAGGTTTTCAAGCCGCGGGCAAGAAGTCATATTACAGTACTGGCCAGAAATCAATTTGCGTTTTCTATTTTTCTGGCTATTTAGTTAATTTTCAATTGAAAATTAGCAAGTTTTTTGCTAATTTGCTTTGATATTCCAACCACCATCGTGATGGTGGTAAGGAGGTGATGATGATGATGAAGAAGAGAGAGGCAAAAAGTGGTGGTGATGGTGGTTGTGTGGTGATGATGATGAAGAAGTAAAATGACTATGTTTAGAAGGATGGAGGAAATAAATTTTTTTTTCCCTTAATCCCTTTCGAAACGACGTCGTTTTGTAGCTTGCACATCCATTAACGCACCTCCCATTAGTTTGTTATACACGCACTATTAGATATGTTAAATAAAGGGTCCGTGTATAACTTTTTGTAAGTTTAGGGGCTTAATATTGCTATTACTTCGCCGATGGGCCTTATGTAAAAAATTGATAAAGTTTAAGGGCCTCGAAATGCATTACGAAGTCCTTCACGCGCTCACCGTTTGTTTGAATTATACGCGATTTTAACTCTGTCAAATAAGGGCTTCGTGTAATTCACGCAGATAGTTTAAGAGCTTAATATTGCTATTACTTCGTCGAGGGGCTTTATGTGAAAATGAGGTATACTTTGAGGGCCTGAAAATGCTTTTGGCCACTTTAATACAGATATTAGTTCATTGACAAAGAAAGGTTTAGAAGAAAGGAGGCCAAAATCATTTCGGGCCCCTTAAAGTATTCAATTTTTTTACTTAAGGCCCATCGGTAAAGTAGTAACAATTTTAAGCCCCTGAAGTTTGTGCGTGCATTACACGAAACTCATTCTTAATAGAGTTAAATCCACGTGTTTTGCAAACAAACGATGCGCGCATGAAGTATTTATGAAGCGTTTTAGTTAAACGTTTTGGCCACACGAACCCTAGATTTTGACAGAAGAGGGAAAAAAACCTCACTTTCACTTTCATTCTTTTTCTTTCGTTTTCTATTGATGTGGAAAGAGGAAAAGGACAAGGGAGCAACCATATTTCATCAGAGAGGGAGAGAGTTCTGAGACGAGATCCATCGAGGATTTGAGGAAGAAACTCAATTTTGAATTCAAGATCGGGGCTTCGATTCGAAAGGAGGAAGTGTAACACCCCAACTCACCTTATGAATAAGACGAGCTAGAGTGTCACAAAACTGCTAATCTCTGTTAATCATACTTAAACTATAATTAACAACACATCATAAATTTTCAGGCTAGCAAAAATTATCCTTACATTAATCTCCTGACATGATTTTGCATAATAACTATCTAGTACAGCACACCAACATTTGCTCCATAAAATTTGATCTCTGGGAACTGACCGGCAACTGTTGTTCATCCCACGTCTTCTAATTACAGACCTGCGAGTTACAGAAATAACTCGCTGAGCAACTCCATGCTCAGTGGGTACAACATATATATATATATATAGCATTTCTAAAAAACAATCAACAAATTCATTTCGTCAAAATATTCAAATAATATTCGTGCTTAAAAGATGAACATTTAATAAAATACAATTCACTGTTCAAATCTTAAAACATTTCCATTTAGCAACAATTTATAAATATTTTACGCAAATCAGTTTCCAATTTCATTCCATTAACAATACATTTACTCTACCGGTTCTATTGGATTTCAAGGATAAGACAAGGGCTGCTTATTTTGGCCGTATTTCTTCCAATACGCCATTTTTATTATCTTTGGCATTAACCCGAGGTTATGCTCAGGGAGATAATATGTTTAAGATACGCATTTATCTTTGGCTATAACTCTTAGTCATGCTCAGGGAGATAATACGTATTAGTTATGCATTTATCTTTGGCTATAACCCGTGGTTATGCGCAGGGAAATAGAATGCTTAAGTGTGCACTATTGCGTTACATAACATTACCCGTACAGGATTTGCCTACATGTTGACATGCACTTATCACTAGGGTTCCAATACCAGGTAGAGTGTAAAAATATATTTCATTTTCTTTGATCAATTATTTATCAATCATGGGGTTCTACTCAATACCCGTTTCTGATCAAACATTTATCATAATGTTTCATTTCATACAATTTCCATTTTGCAAATCAATTACTTCCAGCACCGTATTGCTGTTTTTCATGTTTTCTCAAAATATCAAATCATCATAATAATTATTTGTCTTTTCAAATCTCATGCTCAATATTACTCAAACATTAAATAATAAGAGTAGTCATTTAAATATATTTCCGTAAATATTTCATTTTCACCTCGCAGGTACGATCGCGCCAGCGACTACCGCGTCGGTATTCAAAATACCATCAAAGCATATAATCCGACTCGAACACACGTTCGAGTACCCAACAAATCATTTATCCAAAATTTCGTAAAATAATGCTCATTTAAAATATGCATTTAAAAATAATAGATTCAGTTCAAATACTAAAAAGTATCGAACCTGGTAGTATCCGCAGATAAAGTCCTATGCGTTAGTCCTTTCAATATCCTCGCACTTTCTACTTCCACAATACCTCTCGGACTGTCCTTTGTTCTTTCACTAATCACAATAAAATGATTTACAATCAGCACTACTGCTGTCTAATTATATATCATATCCCCTTTTGATTTGTTTCAAAATGTAATATTTTAGGATCCTTAATTAATTTCATTTACTGTTAAGTTAATAATAATATTAAATGACATCTAATCTAATAAATTTGTCATTAATATTTTTGCCTCATTTTTTTATTTATTCATGTCCGATATTAATATTTATATTTAGCTTTACTTATAATTTAATTCCAATTAAATTATATTTCAACTTAAATATATTAATAACCCAAATTCCAATCATCAAGTTTGCGAAATTTATATTTTCTCATAGTTTGGGTCCTCGGATTGTAAAACCGATTCCAAAATCGGACTTAGCACATCAAAACGATGCGGAATAAGGTCTATCAAAATTTTCACCGGAGAAAGAATATTCCGGTCACCGTCCGATCACTAGAAATCGCCGGAAAATGCGATACTTTATGGATTTCAAATCCGAGCACACCAATAGCTTTGTATCGCTGCAAGAAGTCCAAATATGCAATCAAACTCAACAGATAACAGAAAGATTTGCCAAAAAATTGTAATAATCATTTTATCGGTCACCGGAAAACACAACTTTCAAATCCGGTGACCAATCAACGCAAACTCAACATCAAAATGAAGCTTAAGGAATGGGGATTAAGAATTTACCCTCAAACTGGCCGAATTACAGTCGGAGCTTGCCGGAAAATCAAGAAATTTGATTGGTCATTTTGTACACGAGTCTCAATCCGGCTATAGATCGGAAACAAGGCCTATATCATCAAAAAGCTCTCGTCGAGAGGAGTCCATATCAAGTCTCAAAATCTTCGTCCGATCACCGGAGTAGCCGGGATCTACGCCGGAAGCCGTTCGTCGACGTTGCTCTTGGGTCACCGAAAAACGGTGTTATCTGGCGGCAACCCATACATCAGTCGAAAGCTCTTGATGAGAGGAGTCGACCGGTGTCCTTAGATCTCCCATCTGACACCGGAACACGCCGGAAAAGGCTTCGGAAGGAGGTGGTAAAATAGTTACGTGAATAGGAGACATGCTCTTTGGGTTGTGAGTACGGTCGGACGATTCAGCGTCTCGCCGTCGTGCTCACCTTCCCAGACTCACCGGAGGTCTCTCTTCACCGCGGTGGGGAGCGTCTGGCACGGCGGCCGACGGTAGCGGCGCTGGTGGCGTCGGCGCCACTTCTCTCTCTCCTCCCCCCTTTCTTCTTTTC
The DNA here is from genome assembly GCA_949640765.1 of Croton laevigatus. Lineage (NCBI taxonomy): Eukaryota > Viridiplantae > Streptophyta > Magnoliopsida > Malpighiales > Euphorbiaceae > Croton > Croton laevigatus. The sequence continues at coordinate 4,127 of CATIWJ010101901.1, forward strand.
CTTCCCCTGTTTCTTCATTCTCGATTTTTGATTTCTTCCCTTCTTTTTTTTTGTGTTAATAATAATAATAATAATAATAATAATAATAATAATATTATTATTATTATTATTATTATTATTATTATTAATATAAATTATCTTTCGAGCAAAAATACCGAAATGACATCGATTATTCAATTAATTTACGTATAATATTTGGACTATAATGCTCTCAAACTATTTTATTATTTACCAAAATACCAATGGATTAAAATTTCTAAAATACTCCATAACATAAGTTTTATTTTTAATTTAGTCCTTTTAATTAAAAATCAAAATGTAAAAATCAGGGTGTTACAGCTACGGCTTCCTATTTTCTTATGCAACCCTAAAGCAGTTTTCTTCTTAGCCAAAATGCATCTGGCTTCAAGTGGTTTCATCATTAAACAGGTATTTTCCTTCTCTTTTATTTTATACAATGTCTTCCCTAGTTGAATTTTCAGATTCTAGGTTAGACAGCCAGAGTGAGCAAGGGTCTACCGACAGTGACCTACTTTTTAATAAACATGGTTAGCCACCCAAACAAAAACATCATCCTCTAGTCCATCCACCAGCTCCATTAACACTGAGGGTGTTAATCTAGCAACCCGAGGTCATCAAGGGGCGACTCTTAGCCCATCTATCCCTTAAAAAGCCTCGACCAAAGAATCGCCATAATTAAGGGATGAGTCCTCTGACTCATAAAGCACTCCAGTCGAGTCTCAGTGCCCTTCTGTTGGAATTAAATACCAAAAAGAATAGCGGCTCGTGCTCTAAAAGGGTTCAAATCTTAACCACCCTATAAGATTATCGTTCCTGATCCAAGTAAAACCAGCCCAAGATTATAAATGGGGGAACGAACGCTTCTTCTTACCAAAGAGCTTCTTAGACATGAATATAATTTCCCTTTTTACCTTGCATCGAGAACTTGCTGAGGCACTATCGATTGGCTCCGATCCAACTAGGACCTCTATCCTTCAGAACTACATATTATCTTCACACCTTAGCGTTAGTAGAAGGGTTCAATTTATCCCTTGATACATTAAAGCAAATGTTTGCACTGAACAAGGAGCCTAAGGGGTTAAATGGGTATTATTATCTATAGGCATATAAAAGATTTAAAATTTTAGCAGTAAGACAAAGTATCTGTGCACAGTAAATATAAATTGGTCTTAGTAGTAGTAGTACCGATATGAGTGAGTTTACATTCCCTACATCATGGAGTGATCACGTGAGAAAACTATCTCCCGCAGAGGTAGATCATAAGGAGGAAAGTAAAATTAAAATGCTGAAAGTATAAGGAATAAGAGGGGTGTCCATAAGTGGTGTATGACTTATTCTATGAGAAAGCCAAAGACGAACGACCTCTTATAAAAAGTAAGCACTGCAATAGGGTGAAATTAAATGAGGTGTTTAAATAAAGTGACTGACCAAGCAATATTTAATACGTAGGTATGGATCAAGACATGCTAAAGGCCTTGGCGGAGAAACTAAAGAACTACTCTAAAGGTCAAGGAAAGAGGGGAGGGACCTCACAGGTTAAAGAACAGGAGAGAGAGAGAGAGGAAGAAATAAGAAGAGAATAACCGGAACAAGCAATTGGGAAAGAACCACAAAAAGGTAGATCGAAAGGGCACAAGTGACCTTATGCTAACGTCACTAAAAAGGATAATGATAGAGACAAACAATCTCGTAATGAGGTCATGCAATGGGTACTAATTAGGCTATAGGTGAGCTAATGGTACCAGATAAAGAAACACCAAGCACACATAGGATGCGAAAGGAGGACTTCGGAGGGGAAAAGAATAGAGGTTGTGGCAGGTGGAAGGGAGACCCTAAGCAGTGTTGGTGAAGTTTTGACTAGCATGAGCTTACTCGCCACCCCTGGCTTGGATTCAATTGAGGACATGGGTGTTGGAATGAGTAGACAAAAAAAACTAATTAAAAAGGGTGATAAGGTGTATGACTGGGATGCTCCAGCATTTAGCGCAAAAGAAAGGCTCATCCCAGGAAACTTGAGAGGTTTGCTGTATGTTTATTATGGAGAAGGAAATACGACCTTTGAAAATGCAAATGTTCGGCAATATTTGATAAAAGAAATGGAGTTCAATGAAGATAGGAAGAGGAAAAGGTCGACAGAGACAAACAAAATTATCGATCAAGGGAAGCGAAACTGCTTAATGGTAAGTACAATGTCATTATATGGTTATAGGGGATAAATTTAGGAAAGAAGCTAACGAGTGTATGTTGTGGAGCAGAATATATCCTGGTTCCAGTGGTTAGAGGTAAGAATTCACTGGCTAGTCAAGGAAAAAGAAAAGCTAACGGGGGAGAAGGAAGCAACAGAGAATCGTTATGCTGAATATTAAGATAAAGCAAGGCGGGCAGAGAGCAACTTGGAGAAGGTGCAACGAGAAAGTAAAAAAAAGGTCGAGAGGCTGAGGAAAGAACTAGAGGTCACTCTGGGGAGCGAAACAAAGAGAAGGCACGAGGTGATGAATTGGAGCAGGACCAGATTAGTGCCATAAAACAGAGGTGTGAGAATTCATGGGGTAGAAGACTCGCTAAAAAAGAAAAAACGCTTCAGGCAAAAGTGGCGAGGCTATAAGAGGAGGTGGAGAAGTTAAAATAAGATATGGGGAAGGCAAAAATGCCTACAGTCAAGAATATAGTGGACTTGATTAGAGATCTTCGTTGTCAAATCTATAAAAAGCCAAAGAACTCTTAGAGAAGGGTGATCTGCAGGATCATGAGTTCATTCTTAACGTGCTACCAGTGGCTATTATCACCGAGGAGAAAGAGGCAAGGGAGGAGGAGAATGTAGAAAGAAATTCGCCTGAGGTCAGAGACTAAAATGAGATAAAGGAAGGAGCGGAGACATGGGATGTGGCACCCTTTCTAACTAATGAGGAAGGGAGGAATAGAGGTGAAGATGAGCTAAATGTTAAGATTAAGGGAGATAAAAAGAACTAGCATTCGAGATTGCATTTAGGGAGGTTAACCATGTAACAAGGATGAATATAAAACAAACTTTAAATCTGACAATGTGATTGTGTTTATTTTAGTATTATAACTTGTTATAGTACCTTGAGTTTGGTATATATTATTTTATCATTTGGCTTTGTCTATACCATAGCCTTGTGTGATTATCTATTTTCCATAGTATCCTTATCATTTATCCTTTCATTTGTCCATTGTGCATGTTTTGCTATGGAATAAAGAAATAAGAATATGTAACCTTAAGGTTATGAGTATCTTTCGGAAGTGTAGGATGAATCATTGAGGTTGCTACGACTTACAAAGGAAAGTTTCGTATAATAGTAACATGGTTATTAGACATTTATTATTCATAAATAACTAAGTTGTTACAATACATAAATAACTAAGTCATTATAATATAAGGTAGCACAAAATTGCTACAATAATTGGCAACCTTAAATACATAACTCGTGGGCAGTCCCAGGTTCTTACACAGTAAAAGTACGTTTTGGCATCCATTGACAACAAAATCTACCTAAGGAGCTGGCTGTAGAAATCGTATCATTGACCTACTGTCAATGAATGACAACATTTATGTAGTACTATTGCACCATCATAGGAACAATATAAATACATAAACAGGAGCTAGATTAAAGATGGACAGAGATACCCAAAGTATTTCTTCCAAGCTCCACCTAAAAAGACTCCTCATAAAGCAAGCTACAACCCACCTCCTAGAGGACAGAGGTATATAAGGGGGTCGTATATGAGAATACCAAGTACACTATTTATTGCTTGTGAGGATAACAAGCATGCTGTTAAAAATGATATTGTGCCGTAAACTATGCCTCTTTAAAGTGTACAGGCCACAGGAAGTAGGCCCATGGTGACTAAGCATGCTTGGTGCAGCTTGATTTGTTGTGCGTAAAGTGCCAAAATCTCTTGGTTTTCACGTGACCTTCTATCTCACTCGCGAACTCATGTCATGGCCAGTTTAGAGAGTTTTCACTTTCACTGTCTCACTTATTACGAAGCTAGACTTGGCAGTTACAAAGTATACGGGGCAATTTTAGTATTTCAGTAGCAATCAAGGTCGTATTCTCTCAGGGACTAAGGATTATTAGTAATAACTCTCTTTCTATTACCTAGCCAGCAAAGCAAGTGATTGAATTTAGAAATTTAAAAAGTAAACGAATGCACGTACGCAAGCAACAATAGTAACTTACTTCAGAAAACAAAAAAAAACAGTAATTCACAAGCAGAAATGAAAACAACATTAGAAAAATCATCTAGATATCGTATTCTATAAATTAATCATTTATGATGTCGAGAACACCTAATTGATTATTCCAAAATATTTAGTTTCTTAAAATTCGATAATAAAAAGAATTCTAATAGTTTTCGCATTCATAAAATTCAATTTATCAAAACCAAATATTATACTCAAAACTTATATTTCTAATTCATTTTAAGTTCTTAATTGAAAATTATCATGATAAGGTAATGAATTCAACTCTCGTTATTCATTCAAAACTTAGGTCAGACAATAGGTAGCTAATCAATTGTCCAATAGCTTTCAATCAATCCAGTTAAAAAAATTAAAATAAACAAATGGGATAATATCTCAAGACTCATATTGTAATTCATTTCATACAGCATCCCAGACAAATAATAAATTCAGCTCATCTTCAATTTAGTTTCAATAAGGCCCCTTCTCGCTTGCGACAAATGATTTGCGTATACAATAAGAATTCTAGCAATGATGTCATGCACGCGACATTCTTGGCTCGCTCGCTGTCATATCCTAACTCTTAAAAAATTATAAATGCAGAATAACTATGTGCAGAAATAAATGCTGGATTTATAGATGGGAAAATTTCAAGAAAACAAATGTATCTCATAGGATAAATAAATTATAAACATGTTTTTCACTTATGAAAATGACTTAAATTGGAAATGATCTAGAATTCATTTTTTTATAGCCTAGAATGTTAGCTTTAAAATGCCTTTTGAATAATCTAATTTGGTTTTAAAAATAGAAGTTATGTTTGAATGAATATTGGATATGCAGTCTGGCCTAACAGGCACCTCGTTCCCGACGCAGTGTCGCATACGCGACCAGCCTCATTAGAATAGATGAGAGTTCCAGAAAGTATCATTGCACCTGCGATTTCAATGTCACGCCCACAAAAAAGTACTTGATAAATTCCAGAGGGCTTTGTCTCGGTCACAACGACTCTACTAGGGCTTGTTCCACTTGCGACCAAAGGTGTTTCGCGGTGTTTCGCGTGCGACGGTTACTTGAATTAATATTTTCACCTAAATTAATCTTAATCGGTTTCGAAACAAAGAGAAAAGCATAATACTATTAAATAATAAGAAATGTTGAAATTAAAAGTGACTTTAGTAGAAAAGGGTTGGGAAATGCAAATATGTAATAAATGAGAAAGGTATACGGAAAATTTACATGAGCAAATAAATATGAAATGTTAAAGTATGGACAAGTTATTTAATAAGTCAGCGGTCTTAAACACAAAGGAAAAGAGTTTATAATAGATTTAGATTTAGATCAAGAATACAAAATCTAAGTATGAGTATTTAATTGGAGATAATAAAAGAAAGCAATAAAAGAGACAATTTGAGAAAAAGATTACGCTAAAATTTTAATCAAAGATTTGTCGAAAAATTTAGAGGTAAAATAAAGATAGGTAGATTATTAAAAATAAGGTGATTATTATTTCTGTAATTAAGGATGAAAATGTATAATCGTAAATTAACGCTTAAAAACACCGATTGAAATTAAAGGTAGGTGAAATTAAATTTAAATGCAAAAGAAGGGTAAAATTTAGAAATAATATTAATTTCAAGGATTACGGAGAAATTGTGCATAAAGATATTTTGAATAAAAAATAAAATAATAATAATAAAAAGAAAAAGAAAGAGATTTGTCGAAGTGTGCAGAAAGATATAGAAGATTGAAAAAGAAGGGCAAAAAGGTAAATCTTATAGTAAATATTATATATATATATGTATGTATGTATGTATGTATGTATGGAATGGTGTGTGTAGAAGTGGAGGGGGATATGGGAACAGAAAAAAAATGAGCGGAAGAAAAATAGAAGGGAAATAGGAAAATAAAAACTGAGTAGTGGTAGAGAAGAAAAAGAATCGATGAACTGGGGAGAGAGAGAATAAAGAATTAAGAGAGAGACAGAAATCACGGAATGGAAGCAAGAAATAAAAAGGAAGTGGAGAGTAATCAGAGGGCATTTAGAAATGAAAAGGAGGGAATTTCTTTTATAAACAATAAAGAGAAATTTAAATTAAAATTTCTATCTTAGATCATCTTCAACAACCAAGGCCAGAAATCAACTCTTAGGTTCATGGT
>CATIWJ010101911.1:0-14119 GCA_949640765.1 Croton laevigatus
AAATTTTAAATTGAATTGATTAAAATTATAAACATAAAAAAAAATTATATTTAAATATTATTATTTATGTCAGTGAAAATGTAATTCAATCGAATATTATTTATATAAATAATAATTAAAGAGCTAAATTGAGCATTAATCAAATTATTAAAAGAAAAAAAAATAGTTCCTTCTTTTTGTCCTTTTTCTCTTTCTCCTTTGCCCTCCACTTCTCCACCTCTGTTTACTTCTTCTTTAGATTTTGGGTGTTGCAATATTTCTGCCAGAGTATCCCAACATAATTTTAGCAGAATTAAGTTATTCAATTAGATAAAATGATTTTCTGCAACAAGAAATCTGCATTGCAAGTAAAGCAGGTGCTTTCTTTTTTCACCTAACTTTAAAGGAGATACAATAATGTTGGAGAATCAATGCTCCATGCGCTTCTTTCTTTCAGATGAAGTGTCAGTTTATTTAACAATTTACAAATTCAAGTGTAACTAGTTAATGGTCCGTGCAATTCTGGCTTGGCTTTAACTTTGGATGCTTTCTTATCTCAAGAAGCTCATTCTTATTTTGTTCTATTTCAATCTTGACTTTTGACTTTTAATTTTCTTTCTATGTAATTTGAGGTTATATAGGTTTTTTCACTTATGGATTTTGGATTCTCCGGTAAAGATTAGCTACACTATGTCAGTTAAATTTTTGCTAAATTAAAAATGATTATAAATAAAAAATTAATTTGACGTTAAAAAAAATTTCAGGATTTGCATGTAAAGCTCAAAATTCATTAATTTGTCTAAATTTAAGATGTAATTAATTATAAAAATTAAAAATTAAAAATAGATGAATTAAATGTTACCCACAAATTAAACAAGTAAATTGAGCATTTTTCCAAGTTATTGAAACAAAACAACAGAAAAAAAAAAAGGAAGAAGATTTAGTACCTTCTCTTCGTACTTTTCCTCTTTTTCCTTGGCCCTCCGCTTCTCCTCCTCCTCCACCTCCATGTACTTCTTCTTCAGATTCTGAGAGTTCCAATATTTCTGCCAGAGTATCCCAACATAGTTTTAGCCGAATAAAGTTGTTCAATTAGAGGAAACGATTTCCTACAGCAAGAAATCTGCATGCAAGTAAAGCAGCTGCTTTCTATTTTTGCCTAATTTTAAAATCAACTTCAATCTCTCCTTTAGGAGATACAATAATGTTGGAGCGTCAATGCTTCACATGCTTCTTTCTTTCGGATGAGGTGTGGGTTTATTTAACAATTCAAATTCAAGTGTAAGTAATTAATTGCAATTCTAGCTTGACTTTTACTTTGGATGCCTACTTATCTCAAGAAGCTCATTCTTGTTTTGTTCTATTTTGATTCTGACTTTTGGTTTTTAATTTTCTTTCTATGTAATTTGAAGTTCTACAGGTCTTTCACTTATGAATTTTGTGTTCTTTTGTAAAGGTTAACTATACTATGTCAGTTAAATTTTTTTTAGATTAAAAATAATTATAAATAAAAAATTAATTTGATATTAAAAAAAATTCAGAATTCACATGTAAAGCTCAAAATTCATTAATTTGTCTAAGTTTAAGATGTTATTAATTATAAAAATTAAGAAATAGATGAATTAATTGTCACGCACAAACTAAAGAGGTAAATTGAGCATTATTCCAAGTTATTGAAACAAACCAACCAAAAAAGTTAATAAACAAAAGAAAATTTAGTACCTTCTTTTCTTTCTTCATCTTCTGGTTCTATTTCTTGAAATATTTCTTCCATTGCTACTCTGTCACTCTGTATTTATTGGCCAAAGATAAAAATTTTTATTATTTATATTACTGGTTTAGTAAAGTATATAAGACTTAAAAACTATCATTATTTGATAATGAAAAAGTTTTTTTTTTTCTCCAAAAAGGCAGTAACATAATAATAATGATAGAGTAGGAGCTGATAGATTATGAAAGTTGAAAACAAGAATATTAAGTATGATTGAAAACAGCAATGATGGAAAAATAATGTAAAAAAGGTACAGTTAGAAGCCTAAGATTCTTCAACTCCGATACTCTCAAAGACTAAAAATATGTTTTATAAACCGAAACACAAATTAAGCCTAAAATAAAATAAAATATTTGTCTAAGAATAACACACATTGTAAATACTCTTTCTAACCTTAAATAAGTGTCTCATTTGCACTTTGTCTCTATTAAAAAAAATATTAATTATATTGAAACTATAATTTTTAATAGAAAAAAAAACTAATGTATTCTTCATTTAAGTATTAGTTTTTATTATGTACATGAGTTATTTTTATTATATGAATAGTAGAAAAATAATTTCACTATATAACTTTGTTGAATTACAAGAATGTAACACTTATTTTAGAAAATAAAATAGTAAGTAGAATACTTATTATAAGACCGAGGGAGTATTAATTAATATTTTTATTTTTATTATTACAATTAATAAAAAAAAATAGTCTTCTAATGTACAATAATAAGAATAATTTAGTTTAAAAAATTTTCCAGTTAAATAAAAATAAGACATTAATAAGTAAACTCAGTAAAGGCGGAACATAGGAAAATGGAGATTTTTTTTTTTAAGAAAAGAAATTGAATTTTATTATAAAATTTTCTACTCTATTTATTGATCTACCCATTGAATTATAGATATTTTAAAAAATAATTGTTACTAAAAAAACTGCGCATATTAAGTTTAGGGTGTGTTTACTTCAATAGATTTAACTGTTTAAATAGTATTTTAATAGGTATGTGCAAAATTCAAACCGAACCGATCAAACCGAACCAATGTGTTCGGTTCAGTTTAGTCTGGTTGATCGGTTCGGTTCGGTTTCTGTTTTAAGAAAAATCAGAATTTAATTCGGGTTGAACCGAAAAAATCGATAATTTTCTTTATATTTTTGCTAAAACCCGACCTAACCTTCGGTTCGGGTTTTTATATATAAATTTTCAGTTTATGGATTGATCGGGTTCAGTTTTGAACCGAACCCGACCGATGTACAGCCCTAATATTTAACTATTTGTAATAGTCATTTTATAAAATGTTAAAAGCTACTACTTTCAATTTTTCCAATTGTATACGCTTCCGTTTTTGGTAAATTTTTTCAATTGTTTACGTTTCCTTTTTGGGTGAGTAGGTTTAATTGTTTATTATTATTTCTGTATTAGTATTGGTGAAAAAGTAAGTGTTGTAAAAGGTTGATAATTGTTTATTATTATTTTGTATTGGTATTAGTGAAAAGTATGGTTGTATTGGTATTTGTGTTTTTAGGGTGTAAAAAAATGAAAAAATTGGAGGTAGTAAATATTAAACGATAAGTGAATTAGTTTTTGATAAAACGCTATATAAACAGTTCAAAATTATCTCAAAAGATTTTTGCTTTTTGATCAGTTAAAACACTAAAAGCTATTTCCGAATATAGCTAAATGTTAATGAAGACTATTACCTTTTAACATTTAATTTTATTTTTAAAATTTGTGAAAATAAAATTTCTTCAATATTATTTAAAACATAAATATGGAAATTTTTAAAAATTAATTGAAAGACGAGAATAATATTTTTAAGAGAAAATTATTATTTTATCACTTAGTTTCAACCAATATTGCAATTTAACACTCCATTTTTTACAAAATTGCTAAGTCACTATAGTTTAATTCTATTAAATTATTAAATTATTTTGTAAATTTTTTTAGATATATTTATGGAATATATGTCAATTTTTCACTTTTTTCGAATATATATATATATATATATATATATATATATATATATATATATATATTAAAATATAACTGATAAAATCGTGTTTTCTTTGTTATTAAATAAACATGCCAACTAATTCAGCACAAGTAATGTTGATAAGTAAACTTACCAACCAACAGAGAAAAGTCATGCTGGTGGACTCGTTGCAAGTCTTCTGATAGTCATTTCATTGTCAATCTTTACTGTACATCATAACATAAACGTTTCGCCCGAAGTTTCCTTTTTTTTTTTTTCCTTTTCTTTTTTAAGACAACGTGATGATTTTTTGTCATTATAAAATGCCCACTTGATGCATCTGGTATATATAGTATATGATTGTTTTCGGATCAAACCCACCCCATATAAAGTCTGAGAATAAAATTATTTTTATATAATTATTTATAATAACAAATTAATCAAATTTAAATTATATTATAATGAAAAAATATTACTAACTCTGTTTATTTCTATAATTTTTTTTCCTATTATACTCTGAAAAATAATAACTCACATTCACTTAATAGAAAAGATAAACACTATATACACTAAAAGTAAATTACAAAAGTCTCATTTATTTAAAAACTTAATTTTACCCTAAAGTCTCAAAATTTTTAAATTTGTAAAATAGAGATAATATATAATTACTAAAAAAATATTATATAACAATTTATAATTAATTAATTAGATTTAAATTATATTCTAATAACAAATTACTACTAATATTTTAATTATTAATAAATTAAATTCAAATCATATGTCCAACAAACACACGAGTAGATAAAAAAGAACGAGATGTTGAACTTCATTTTTCCTATGGTACATGTCAGAAGTACTACTCTAGCTTCATTTTTCCCATCAAAGATATCAGATCTATATGTAGAATTAAAAACATCAACAAGCGAAGGAAAATTGTAAATATATGAAAGCAGCAACAGGTCTACTAGCCAACGAAACGATAGGAATGATGAGTTTGAGATCTCCATAAAGCATTATTAGTTATTATGACTATATACAAAATTAACATACAACAGTAGTCACATTCTTACCTTCAAAATAAAAAGATGATATGTATATTCCAGAAACGAAACTTGAAATTGGAAAACCTTCAACTTGGAAACTTGGATTGTTACTAAAAAGGAGTAATGCAAAGACAAATATGAGATATCGAAGAGAAATGTTAAGGAAAAAGAGGGGTGATAGAAGGAGCAAGAGCTAATGCCGAAGAGAGGAGATAAGGTAGACTAAAGAAATCATAATCATGATTCACACAAAGAAGTTGGGAACAAATATAGGCAAAGGACTGGTGGTGGGGCCCAAGCTAGTTTATTCTTTTTTAGAACACCCAAGCTAGCTTATACCTACACATGCGTATTCATTAATAAATGTGGATTGTAACTGGTGTGTCGATTGAAATACAAAGTGTGAATGATTACATGGCTAAAGGTTTATTTTTAGAGTTTAACTTTTGAGAACCTATATCCAATGCAATATATTTCATATTCCATTTGCTTCTGTTTGTGGGGGGTCCACAATTTAATGGATAATCAATTATATAACAACTTTAATATGGAGGAACATCTACTAGACATTGTCTATTGACATATTAGCTAGACGGTCACATAGACATTAGCATTGGAGATTTTTTTATTTAAATTATTTCCATTTTTCTGACGTGTCCATCAAATAAATGCAATTTATCGTTGTATTGGAGATGCTCTTAATGGTGTTAAATTTACTTTACTGCATATATTTAAAAATTAATATATCAAATTTACTTAATATAAAAAATACCCATAAAATAATATTAAAGTTATATATTATATTTAATAAAAAAAATTAAAATTCTAATGGGTTCATTTGAATTTAAATGAACCCATCTAACTATGCCATTGGATCCACACACAATATAGCTTTACATACAATGCTAAAAAAAAAAAAAAAAGGGGCAAAGATTCAAGTTTGAGTGATGCTAACTCTAACTCCTAACATAATTAACAACATTCATAAAATAAATAAATAAATAAAACATCACATTCTTTCGATTAGCAGCTCATCTCTCCTAAAAGCACAAATAAATTAGCCCGATTAATATGTATCATAAAATAGGCATGAATTTGAATACTTTTTAAATTAATTAAAAAAAACTAAAACTAAAACTAAAATAAAATATTATGTAAAAAAAAATAAAATAATACTATATATATATATTCTCTATTTGCCAATGATAAATTTTATATATAACTCAAAAATATAATTTAAAAAGTCTATAAATATATTTTTAAAAAAAAAAAGTTGTACTAAAACGTGCAATTAAAGACACCTGAACTAAAAGGCCATGGTAGTTCTTTATAAATTGCTTATTGGTTTTAATACGTATGACTCTCATCATACGTATCAAAATTTCATCATTTATATCAAAATTACATTACAACCATGATGTTGAAACATAGGATAAATAAACTTCGGACTCCCTTTTTTTTTGGATGTTCAAAGGGTACATGAAAACAAATTCAAAGTAAACAATTAAAAAATTAAAATGCACAGGGACTAGGCTTTAGAGAGAAAAGCTGATCCATGCTCTTCATAGTTTGATCTATCATTGGGGAAGGAATGATATTAGGTTATGCAAAGTATGGAGAAGGTAATGTCAGCAATAAGCGTATATTTCTACATATTTGGGAATAATGTCTTCAAGGAAAAGTGAAAGATTTGTCACTCACTCTGCACATTACTCGCCAACAAACACTTCAATGCAAGCACTTGCAGTTACTCTATTGGCTTTAGGTCCTGGTCTCTGTGGAATCTGAAAAGGTCAATGTTTTAAGTTAAAAGTGTTTTATGTGAATTGTGTAAGATGCAGAAAAACTGTTGTACTATAGGAATTAAAAGTGAGGTTTGTTACCTTGTGAGTAGTCCACTTGGAAGGAATGGCATTATTTTCTGTTCAAAATGTGCTTCAGTTACTGTACTAATTTTTGTTATAGAAGTGGTCAACAGTGCATTTTTCTCATGTTCTTTATTTTTAGTGTTTTTCAGTTTCTTTATCTGTTTCTTTTATGTAATGCTGTTAGTACTTTAGTTAGTTTCTAATTTCATAGGAAATCATGTTATCATGGAACCATGTTCCATGTAGTTGCTTGTTTTTAGAATTAAGTCGTTATATTTTTTTTCTTGTACTTAAGCACATTTTTGTAGTTCAATGGCAGAAAGAATTTCATAGAAAATTTAAGTTCAGGTATCATATTTGCTCCTTAGTTCTTTCTCAGTACTTCTTTAGTATTTCTCTAGAACTTTTTTAGTTCATTTCCAACAAATTGGTATCAGAGCTCTCTTTTTGAGGGACCTGTGTTAGGGGGAGAAATACGTTTTTTTTTTCCATGGATTCAGAAACTCCATTTACTATGTTGGCACCACCTGTCTTCAATGGCGAAGGCTATCATGTTTGGTGCAGCCAGGATGGAAGCTCATTTGGAGGCAAATGATCTCTGGGAGGCTGTTGAGGAGGACTACGAAGTTCCTCCATTACATGCAAATCCAACCATGGCGCAGATTAAGAATCACAAGGAGAAGAAATCAAGGAAGTCCAAGGCAAGAGCTATGCTATCTGCTGCTGTCTCACCTGAAATCTTTATCAGGATTATGACAATGAAATTAGTTTGTGAAGTATGGAATTTCTTGAAGGAGGAGTTTGAAGGAGAGGAGAGGATCAAAGGAATGAAGATTTTGAACTTGATCAGAGAATTTGAGCTTCAAAAGATGAAGGATTCAGAGACTGTCTAGGAGTATTCTGACAAGTTGCTCAGCATACCAAAAAAGTAAGGTTGCTTGGCTTTTAATTTCTTGATTCTAGATTAGTTCAAAAAATTCTTGTAACTATTCCCAAAATATTTGAAGCAACCATTTCCTCATTGGAGAATACTAAAGACCTGTCACAAAATAGTTTGACAAAATTGTTGAATGGTTTGTAGGCACAAGAACATAGAAGGTTTATGAGGTCTGAAGGTTCTGTTGAGTGTGCATTACTTGCAAGGGTTTAGCTAAACCAAGGAGGAAAAAGGAAGAGTAATTCTGATTCTCCTGACACCAGTGGGGGGAACAAAATCTGATTTTCCTCCTTCTAAGCACTATGGAAGGAAGGGTCATCCACCTTTCAAATGCTGGAGAAGACCAGATCAGTAGTGTGAAAAATGTCAGAAGATGGGGCATCATCAAAAAATCTGCAAAAGCAAAACACAGCAGAAGACTAAAACTCAAGTTAATCCTCAACCGATGAATGTTGCTCATGGAGCTAATGAAGAAGAGGAGGGGCAACTCTTTGTATCATTATTCTTTGCTACCAGCAATTCAAGTGATAAGTGGCTTGTTAACAGTGGTTGCACAAACCATATAACCTTTGATCGAGATTTATTCAAGGAGTTGGACACATCTGTGATTTCCAAAGTGAGGATAAGCAATGGAGAATACATTACAGTCAAGGGAAAATGCACAGTGGCTATTGAAAACATCTCGGGTACAAAACTTATCAAATTTGTCTTATTTGTACCTAATATTAGCCAAAATCTTTAAGTGTTGGCCAGTTGCTGGAAAAAGTTTCAAAGTTATCTTTGAAACAAATTAATGCCTAATTAAGAATACAGAAGGCAAAGACATGTTTAAAATTAAGATGAAAGGAAAGAGTTTTACATTGGATCCATTAGGGAAGGATAAGAAGCAAGAAGGTCTTGAGCATGAGCAAATACAAGAGGAAAGATAAAAAAAAGGAAGAGAATGTCCCCCCATCAAGCAACACCAAACCAAAAGCTGAAGCAAATGGAGCAAATGAAGTTACTGGTGATGTTAATGGAAACGAAGGAAATGATCAAAAAGAAGATGACGAAGACGATGAACTTGTAGAGAAACTTCTCGAGTTTTTTTGGAAAAGACCAATTGCTTGTTCTGCTGAGAAAGGTAGTGGATAAGAATCTAGATTTGACGGATATTGTGCAAGAAATTGCAGATGCATACCCTGCTCGCAACAAGATATTTGTGTAGGAATTTAATCCTAAATAAAACCATAGATTCATATCCAATTATTGATGAATAAACTGAATGCGAAAACTAAAACACCAATTTTCTTTCGTTGGCCTTGCTTCAGCTGGATATCCCCAAATGTGTAAGTGCCTTATACTGGGCTTTTACCAGTCCACAATTCATATGGGATTTTAGCTATTGCTTTGCTAGATACTCTATTCAGGATATACACTATCATTTTTAATACTTCTCCCTAAAGCGATTCTGGTAAAGAAGAATGACTAATCACACTTCTTATCATGTCCATAAGTGTCCTGTTATGTCTTTCATCAACAATGCTTGGTTTGCTAGGCATAGTGTACCTTGAGACAATACCACATTTCTTTAGAAAGTTAGCAAAAGGTCCTGGATGTTGTTCTCCTTATCCATCATATCTGCCATTTTCACCACCACGGTCAGATTTGACAGCCTTAATTTTCTTACCAAGTTGAAGTTCAATTTCAACTTTTATAAGACTTGAAAACATCCAAGAACTGAGATTTCTCACTTATCAAATAGAGGTACCTATATTTGGAATAGTTATCTATGAATGTAATAAAATATTGTTGATCATTCTAAGCAGCCGTAGAGAATGGACCACAAATATCAGTACGTATTAGTTCCAAGACTTCTGTACATCTATTAGCCTTTAATTTGTTTATGTTTATCAATTTCCCTTAACACACTCTGCACAGGCTTAAAAGTCTGTTAAATCAAGGGAATCAAGAATTTCATTTGACACAAGCCTCTGAATTCTCTGTTTAGAGATATGGCCTAAACGCTTATGCCATAGCATGGAAAAATTCTCAATTAATTTACGTTTTGTACCTATAGAACTAGTATACATAATTTCTTTATGAGAAGCAATAGTATCAACAAATAAAGATTATCAATTAAGATACCAGAATCAATAATATTTGAATTCAAAGATATAGTAACTTTATTATCTCCAAAACCATAAAAGTAGTCATATTTATTCAAATAAGACAGAAATCAAATTCCGTCTAAATGATGGGGCTACAAAGATTTTAGACAAATCCAAATAACATCCAATACTTAAATATAATTTAAAATGTCCTATAGCTTCCATAGGAACTGCTTCGCCACCGTCCACATAGATGAATCTTTCATCATCAGTTGGCAGTTGGCTCCAGAGGCAACCTTACATAGACACGCTTATGTGAGTAGTAGCATCAGAATCTATCCACCAAGTGTCTATTGGTACAGAAGCTAAATTAGCTTTAGAACAAACCAAAGTGAGAAACTTATCCTTTGCTCTCTTTCTTTTGTTATTCTGAGAGATTGAGATTAAGTGAGCACTTTCTACCTTATCCCTCTGGATCCTTTCTTCTTCTTGCACACACTGAGAAATAAGCTCATTAAAAGTCCATTTTACCTTTTGAGTGTTGTAACTCACCTTAAATTGACTGAATTATGCAGGAAGAGAAAGAAGAAATAAATGCACCAATAAAATTTCATTTATCTCTAACTTTAAGGCCTTTAGTTTTTCAATGAGATTTGACATCTCCAATATGTATTCCCTTATATTTCCTTTACCCTTGTACCTTATAGAAATCAGAGTAGCCAACTGATTGCTTGTTTTCGATTTCTCACTTTCGGTAAAGTACTACTGCATTGGCGTAAGAGATTCCTTAGCATCAGTGCTCTCAGAAATAGAGCCCCGAACGCTTTCAGCATGGAACATTTCATGATCATTAGACTCATGCGGTTAAAGCAATCCCACTTCGCTACTTTTGCCTTATTGGAATTTATCCCCATCTAAAGTGGGGTCGCTTAATCCTTAGCGCAAGGTCTAAATCCATATAACTGAGAATGATTTCCACATTTTCTTTCTAAACCTTAAAATTTGTACCATTTAGCATTCAAATGACACTAGTATGGGCATACACATTATATGCAGTAGCAGAAATTGAATTGAGAACAAAAAATAAACATAACATAAGGCTCATAATCCAAAACAAAATTCATAAATTCAAATAATGGCAATTCCCATTACAAGAAACCTAGCACAACATTGACATCTAGTCTTTGGACAGAGAAAATCAATTTGTAAGTGGTTCTCTTGATGCAGTAATCAAATATCAATGATAAGTTCCTGTCAAATAATAAGCCTTTCTTTGGACCGACTTATTATTTACATGGAAAACCAAATAATTATTACATAGTTATTACCACAAGTATATTTAATTTTCAGCCAAATAATAACCTTCCTTTGGGCCGATTATTATCCACATGAAAAACAAATACATAATCATCTTAATATTTGAAATTAATTAATCTCCACAACAGAGGTCACTTTGGCGACATGTTATTTCAACAAATAATTCAAAATATCAGACATCTGAAACCAAAATTTGAATTAAAAACCTTAATTGAACTAATCTTGATGTTTAAATAAACAAAATTATTCTTTATAAGGGCTTCCTAAATTAATTATGTTCTCAAAATTTCCCAAAAGGGCAAATCTTAATAAATACAATAATTTAGGGCCAATCTGCATTACTTAATAAATTCAAGGGCAATTCTGTATAACTTAATAAGTTCAAGAGCAAAATTGCATAACTTACTAAGTTCAAGGGCTATTCTGTATGAATTATTAAGTTCAGGGGCCAATCTATAACCCTAAAAATTTTAGGCACTAAAAAGGGAAACAGAATAAGATAGAGGGCCAAAATGGAAGAAAACTTGTCTTCTTCCTCTAAACACCGCCCGCCAATTCTGAACCAGTCGTCCACATAGCTCCAGCCATCGGACTTGATGCTGAGGGAAGCGTCGCTGTTTCAACCCGACGAAGCCCAATGCTCGAAACCCCATTGCTGCGTTTTTTGAAAATCGATCTCTTCGTTTTCTAGAGATCGCAACGCCGCCAGAGGTCCTTCAATGCCCGAGCCTCCGCTGATCTTGTCGGAGCTCATCCTTCCAGCACCAGGAAACCATAAATCTCAAGCATCAATAGATGAAGGACTGAGATGAGGAAACACAAAACCTACGATTTCGGGAAATCATAACCTGAGGATTTCCAGAGACCCGAGCTCCGTCACAGGCCCTTTCAATGGCCAATCCGAGTCGGAGATAGGCGAACACAACCTGGGCCCGACGCCAAGCGTCCCCACAGCGGTAATCTCATCGGTCTCAAAAGAGGAAGAAGAACAGCTACTGTTCTTTGATCTTGGATTTCCATAAAAGGATCGATTGCGGCAATGGAGACATGTACACTTTCGTATTGAATTTATTATCGATAATCGAACATGATGCTAAGGTCTATTATGGATTTAATTCCGACAAGTGGTATCAGAGCCTCTTCATGTTTGATTATTGGTGAATTTTTTGTTTTCGATCTGTTGATTGATGCTCAGTTATTGCAATTTATGTTGATTTGCAATTTTGTTCTGTCGATTTTGGTTTGCTGCAAAATTTTTGTTTTGATTTTTTTGGATTAAAAAAAATCAAATCCTTAGCCTCTATTCTATTCTCTCTCCATCAGAGACAGAAAACTAAAGAACCTAAGGAATACTTGGGATTTGGTTGAGGAAGATCTAATGTCACAGCCTAAAAATTAATTTAAGGACTCAATGGAAATTTATCAAAATTATTGGATTAATAGGTAATTAATCATATAAAAAATTTAAGGAAGGTTTATTCTAAAAGTATTTTGATGATTTAGATGTCTAGACGATAATTAGGTCGAAAAAAACGGTCGTTTTAAATATGATATTGTAATTCCAACAATGAGGGTATTTTGGTCATTTTGACCCTTAAAAAATTTTAGAAGCAGAATTTAGTCTTGAAAATATCAAATTTGAAATCTAGGCATCTAGACGGTCGATTTGAATATAATATTGATAGAATATGAATATTTGTGAATTTTTACCCACGTTGGATAAAAGTCAGTAAATCGATTTTACCATTGTAAAATGGTTAAAAATCATCAATAATTGGTAGAAACTTCATGATTAAGGTCCAAAGATAATATTAGATAAGAATCTAATTCTCCACCAATGAGATTTTAAAGTGGAAGATAAGATTAGATAATTTGGATTAAATTAATTAAAAGTTAATTAATTAAAATTATGTTCCAAATTAATTTGAGTACTATTTGGAGGCGTATAAATAAATCTCAATCCTTAAGGTTCATTAAAGTGAAAATAAGTTTGGATAGATTATTATAGTTGAAAGATTTTGAGTGTTTATCATTACGATAAAAATTAAGGAAGGAGAAGGCAAAAATAAGAATATTCAAGTTGAAATAAGGTTTGATACTTTAACTTTGAATAAATTCTTTCAAGTTTATTCTTCATTTATTTTAAGTTTATTATTTAAGTTAAATTTATTATTATTTCAAGTTTATTTATTTTCTTTATGTTTACTACTACTTGTGAGGTTCTTTTACTATTATTATTTTTAATAATGTTATATATATTAAATACCCATCATAATAGTGGGATTTTATTTATTTTATTATTATTTCAATATTAAAGACCCATTTAATTTTATAGGGTTTTAGTAATTTTATTATTTCATAATACTAACTCAATATTAAGTACCCATTAAAATTGTGGAGATTTTATTACTTTTATTATTTTAATAATGTTATCTACTAAACACTCATTTTAATTATGGGGTTTTATTTATTATTATTTTAATAAAGTTATATAATAAATGTCCATCTTAATAGTAGGGTTTTATTACTTTTATTATTTTAATATTAAAGACCCATTTAAATTGTGAAAATTTATTTACTTACTTATTTATTTACTCATTTATTTACTTATTTATTTATTAACTTATTTATTTATTTATTTACTTGTTTATTTATTTAATTTACCTATCAAGTTTTTAATTTAATTACTTTTCTACATACCCATATATTTTGTGGGGGATTCATTTTTACTTTAATTTTCATAATTGCTTATTTACTTTAATCAATTCAAATAATTTGATTATAATTCATTTATTTTATAAGTTTAATTTAATCTACTTATTTATTAATTTTAATACATAGTACTATACTAAAGTAAAATTTAAAACAAGTTATGTTAAATACTAGAAACAAATAATTTGGAAAATTAATAAATTTTTATTATTTTAAGAAAAGATATTTTAAAAGTATATATATATACATATATATATATATATATATATATATATATATATATATATATATATATTACATTTAAATTAAGTTTTAAGTAGGTAACTACAAATAATTATTTAATTAA
Organism: Croton laevigatus; assembly: GCA_949640765.1. Taxonomy (NCBI): domain Eukaryota; kingdom Viridiplantae; phylum Streptophyta; class Magnoliopsida; order Malpighiales; family Euphorbiaceae; genus Croton; species Croton laevigatus. Next base: position 14,023 of record CATIWJ010101911.1, read on the forward strand.
TTTTATAAATCAAGCTATTTTGAAATTACTAATGATAGTAATATTTTTATTAAAATCAAAGAAAAATATAGTTATTTATTTTAAGAATCTATTTTGA
>CATIWJ010101921.1:0-21615 GCA_949640765.1 Croton laevigatus
ATTTTATTAAGCAAATAATAAATAATAAATGGATTTTCCTATTTAGTTAAGATATTTTTAATTTTCAAATATTTCCATAACTAAATGAAATATTAAATATGGAATGTTAGATTTTTGAACATTTAAATAAATATTTTATAAATATTTTATAAGGGAATCAAAATTTAATAACTTTCCAATTTAAATCTATATTTAATGTGATTCATTATTACACATAAACGAAAGATGGAAAGAAATCATTAATTTACAGAAAATAATCTCGATAATTAGAGTGCATTTAATTTTAAAAATCAACTTATTTTTTTTTAATGCATTTATTAGATTAAAATCTGATAATTAATTGTTATTAATTTTTCTAATAAGAGTTATATTAAATGAACTAAAAATCAAACTACTTATTTAACCATTTTCATATTATTGTCTTTTTTAAGATTTTGGGTTTTGCTTTTTATATATAATAATAGATTAGGAATTGGATTCATTACATGTCAACATTTCTCGTTATTTTCAATGAGTTTATCAAAGTACCAAAATGAGACTTATTATCGTTATTAATTCATTAAATGCATCAATAGCCATGATGAAATAAGAGAAGATTCAAATAAAGTCACATCAATAGCCATATTAATATGTCATAATTTATAGGGTCCACAAATAATAAATTTAGTTTGCAATTCAATCTAATAGGGGTACTATTAGAATGAATTTTGTGAATTAGAGTTGATATTGAAAAGTTCAATTTGGGGTGTGTGAGTTTTTTTTATTGTGGACGATCCTCCAAGAAGTATTTAAGGGCTCTTATAAAGCGAATGAGGGTAGAAGCGATGACTAGGAGTTCCGGAAATATCGTACCCTAGGAGCTCTGAGATCCCAGGGACCGCCTTCACAATATAAACAAAGCCAGAGCTCACTAAACCCATCAAGGGCCCTATCCCAGAAAGGGCCCTTCCAGGATCCATTCAAAGAGGCAAAGGTCCTCATGGAGGGGCATTCTCTAAAGAGTGTCCTACAAGGTGTTTATCAAATACTAGTAAATAGCAAAGTTTGATTTAAATCAATATGTCAGAGTTTGTGGACCTGTTATAAATGTATGAGTGATGGATCCATCTTACACATAACTAATTTGTTTGTGCTAAGACCACACCTCATTCTATTTTAAGCTAAATCCAACTAAATACCAGATATATATGTTTGGATAATGCAGTGTCAACCGGCTTTCAATCGCACTTAAGGAATATGTACACACACACTTTGATTGAGTAGTATGATATTTGAATTTTGTATTTTGGGATTTTTATTTTAGTATGTTTAGCAAGTGAGTTTTATGTGATTTTGTTATGTTTTTATTTAATTTCAGTTTGAAGTTTGAATTTTTTATTTGTGTTTTGTGTTTTTTTATTTTTATAGTTTTGTATGTATCTTGATGTGCGGAGAGTTTTTGGAAATTTTTGAAGCAAATTTGGAGATTTTGAAGCAAAAGAGCATAAATTTTTATGACTTTTGCAAATTTCCGACTCCTTGTGGATCTAGGAAGAGCTAAGAGCATTTCTAATACATATGTGGATTGCTTACATTTGAATGCCACGTCAAAAAAATAGATAGAATTTGAAAAAATCATCTCCAATGCTAATATCTTTTTTACCGTCAGGCTAACGTATCAATAGATAATCTCTAGTATATCAACCTTCTATTTCTGGAGATCCTACTAGATAATGTCCATGTTAAAATTATTATTTGATTGGTTACCCATTATATTGTAGACCAAGAAAAAGAGAAAATAGTATAAAATAGAAGATGTTACATTAAAGAAAGTTTTTTTAAAAAAGGTCTAATATATTGATTGACACCTAATGTTTGCACCTTTTCCCGAGTGGCACTTTAACGTTGTGCACAATTTAACACCTCATGTTTAACTTTTGATACACCTCACTTGCCATAAAACGGCTTAGGGATCAAAATGTAGTTTTTAGACAATGACCATTGTGAAATTTTGCTGTCTTCCTCCAACCATTTTGGAATTTATCAAATGCAAAAACTTTTTTCCAGATTTTAGCATTGATCAGAGTAAATGAGTACATGAAATTGAAGTATTCAACAAGCTTAACATAACATGGTTTTATTTTCTTCGTCTGGTGGCCGAAAAGGCATGAAAAATGGACTGAAACAGTCTACCTACAAAAACTCTCGACTAGTTTTCATGGCTTTTCGGTGATGCTCCGGTGGGATTAAAAGCATATTTTGATTTCTCTTGATGAGACATTTCCATTTATGCCTTCTTTGTTGTCGATCTATGACCGGATAAGAATATGGTTGTTGATGGAAGAAGAGAGAGAAATAGTCAAACAGTGGGTATCGAAGATTTTTCAACAACTATTTCTTCATCCAATAGTCAGAGGTCGATGAAGATTTTGGTACCATGAGACTCACCGTGGCGAGGGCCAGCCAATGACGATCACGGCTCGTGGGTTTAGACCTTGCGGCGATGGCGTTGAGCTTTTAAAGTTTGGTCTAAAAAATGGGTTAAGGGAGGAAGAATAAGTGAAATTTAATTTTGGTCCTCAAATTTTTTGAGAAAAATATAATTGATCTAAAAAATTAAATTTTCGCCCTAAATTCATGCACCTTTTTTCGGCATGCGAGGTGTCAATTTATTGCAAAAATTTAAACTTGAGCTGTTAAATTGTACACATACAAATATTAGGATGTCAGTCAAGAAAAGGTGCTAATGTTAGTGTCAAACTATATATTATGCCTTTTTTTTTTTTTTTGAAAATGAATCCCTAAAAAATAAACGGTTAGCTACATAATTATTCACATCTCATATTTTAATTGACATATCAACTACTTTACAAAAGTATTGGAGATGCTCTAAATTATGATTTTTCACATTCGTAGGGGTATTTTCCACAAGTTGTGGAGCTGTGATATGTTGAAGTTAATTAATATGAATTTCACTAGAATTTAAAAATTTTTAGGACTTGTTTTCCCTCCTTATTTAATAAGGATCAGTAGTATATATACTTTATTCCTAAAAAATTAATAGACGATTATAATTTTTAACCTAATTTTGAAGGTTAGATCTAATCTTAGATTTCTCTTAGGATTTTGGCAAGTAGAAGAAAAATTTATGCACTTCAATTATAATTTATTATTTTATTCTCTTATGGACTATTTATTTTATTGTTAGGTGAAGCATGAAATCTAAATTTTGATTGATACTTTTATTTAATTAATATAGTTTATATTTGTTTATAAATTTGATCTTAATGTTTAATTGAATTTGATTGGTTTTTTTTTTTTTTTTGATTTAATTTCGGTGGAAGAGTTTTTGATTAATGATTATGCATGATTTTAAATGTTGATGCACAAAATATTAATCTTAGGTGTATTCTGGAAGAATCTTAGATATAAATTTTTAGATTATAAACTTTTTCCTAGTACGAGGAATTAAAATTGGTTCAATTCATGCGATTTAAATTGTAATTGTTTTGGGTGGAGTTATAGTTGAATTAAGAATTTATATCATATTAGGATAAATAGGATTTAGAAAAAAACCACCAATTTCAAATCTAAATTTCTATATAAAACTGCATCTGAATTAGATAAGGTAGAATGTAGATTCATACAATTTCAATTATTGATTTTCTCCAAATTAAGTAATTATTGCTTGCTTTGTTTTAATTAATTTTATTTAATTACAATTCACTAACTAATTGTTCTAAAATAATGATATAATTTTAGATTAATTGGATTGTAAATTAAGTCTCTATAAGAACTATATTCAGAATCTAAATCCTATATTACTTACAAGACTAATTTACTTAGGACGCATCACTTAACATGTTAGAATTTAGGCCCAAAGTAGGCTTCGTGACTAATAATGGGTTATTGTTTTGATTAGTTATCATTTTCGTTCGAAATGTTATCTTTTTTTTTTTTTCTGTTAACTTAAACAAAGTTGATGAAAGACTTAAATATGTAAAATTCAATTACCTTATACAGAGATGGTAAGATGTGAAGATTTTGAATTTGATTCTTGTTAAATACACTGTTAATATTTATTTGGTGCATAGGAGAGTGTTAAATATTGCTATATAACCCACAATATTATCATATATGTCATTGACATCCTTTATAAGAATTGTAAAACTCTATTAATTTTTTTAGTTTGAATAGTAAATAAGGCTTAGTATACATGTACTATTCATATACTGATGGTATACGATAGGTAAATGAGTCTAGCCGTTCGCAAGCAATTCAAAGTTCGCTTGTTTAAAACACATTCGAAAACTAAACGAGCCGGGATTTCAAACTCTTTAACTAACTCGTTTAATTTTATTTTTGCTAAAACATGTATTAAATCATTGTTTATTGTTGGAATTTTCACGTTTATAGTAATATAATGACTAAATGATGTTAAAATAATAATTTACATCTAACTATGCATTTATAATCTCTTTTTTTCTTCCCATTTAAAATTTTAAAGAAAACGAGCCGCTCGCGAGTTATTTTAGTCTCGGTTCAAAAAGTATATAAGCCAAGCTCAATACTCAGCTTGGCTCGGCTTGTTTATAGCTCTAGGTAATTATAGGAACTTTTAGTAATTTTAATTTGACCTCTAAGACTATTTAGCCATAGGTAACCCTAAAAATTAGACCGTTAGACTTCCATTTATCTATATTGGTGTTCATTTTTGTGATACTGACTATATATACACAAGTACACAAAGGCACATGTCCCACAAATATAGTACGTGTTGAAATATGATTTAATGTTTGTATATGCTTATGTACCTATGGTATTGTCATAGCAGATGTATAGTGTGTTAGTAGATTATATTATTTTCATAATTTTGGCACAATATTTAGTATTCTGCATTTTGTGTGACCATATACATATCATACGCATAGTTTGTAGCGATCTATTTTAAACAAATTTTGGAGCGATCTGTCTAATTATTAATAGTAGGTCTGATGATGTAGGTGGTGACTCGGTAGGACCAAACTTGAGTTGGAAGTGTTGCTTGCCAATTTCTTGCATATCGGGTGAGATTCATAGATGCTCTATTTGTTCAGTTTGAACATTATGCTGCTTAATATGGGATGTTCATCAAATGATAATTTTATTGGCCTAATACATAAACTTTGACATTTTTCCCTTATGGCATCTTTTACTTTTCGTTTGGTCTATCATGTTTGTTTTTGTTACAAACAAGCACGAGTAAATTTTACCCAACGTACCCAACTTTTACACTCGTTTCTATATGGTACCCAACCTTTTTTTATCCCTTGCAAATATATACCAAACCTTTGAATATTGTTTCAACTAAATATATACCATTTCCCATTTTCTAGCCAACACTTTGACGACACTAATATGTGGCATCCTAGTTGGCATCATCGTCTAAGTATGATTGGAAACTTGAAATCGACCATTACCGGAATCAACAAAAAATTGTGAAAAATCATCTTGAAAATTTGAAATTTAAATCGGTTAAATATTGGTTTTTTGTGACTGTACACCCAATCTGAGATCACCGAAGAAAAACCCAAGAGGAGACAAGTCCATTGACACCAAATTTGCCATTTTTCTTTGGCCGGAGAGAGAATAACCGCTGGGTCACAAAAATTCGAATTTTCTTATGATTTTTAGTGACTTAAGGTAAGATTTAAAGCTATGTTATTGATAGAGCTTAAGGAAGAAGAAGGTGAAATTTCAATCTGTGCTTGAAAATTAGTTGTGTTTGTTTGTTATAGAAAAACAATGTTCAAGTGCATGATAAGCAAATGTATTAGGCCTAATTTTATTTGTAATATATGTATATATATATATATATATATATACATAATATATACACTTATTTTATGTATTTGATAGATTTCATTTACTAGAATCTCGAATTTAGTAGCATTCCATTGTTATAATTTTTTTCTTTTAAACTTGATTACATGTGCTTTAAATATATTCTAATTTTAGTATATTTTTTTTTACCAGTAATAAAGAATTCTAATTTTAGTATATTGAACTAAGCAGATTTTGTTTTTGAGAGACCAAGTAAATTTTAAAATTGTGATTTTTTTGGTAACTGTAACTGATAATTGTTTGTGTTGTTCATTCAATCAAAACCATATATTAGATTTAGAATATGTAGATTTTAGAAAATGGATGGACCTACACATGTTACATAGATAAGCAAAGATAAAATATGAAAAGCTGAAACATGAAATAGGTGTACCAAACATTAGTCACCACATGTGACCTCAAATTTTCTAACTCTAATTATACAAGTTGTTATCCAATTCTTAAGGCTGTGAGATTTCCAACTCACCCCTTACACTACACTACGGATAAGCCACTTTCCAATTTTTGTCATTATATTAAGAGATAATTCGTATATTTGTGGCCTAAAGTAAATTAGGATATCACTGCCAACTTGTAACTCTTATTAATTCAAATTTTCACATTCAATTTTATTAAATTTTTTGTTTAACTACTTTTTAATTTAGACTTATACGCACGAGAATCAAGAGTATTTTATTATTATTATTATTATTATTATCTTATCTTAGATATAATACACAAGCATATTAGAATTGGTAAGAAGAGTATCGAACCCTGGTATTCAAAGCCACTAGGCTGATATGTTTACCATTTGTTCTGCACTCCTCCCCCGAATCAAGAGTATTTATTTGGTCGGAAATGCAGCACCTTAAAAATAAAAGGCATCGACCTTAATGATTCCTATCATGACTTGATCCGAAATAATTTGGAGTCGTTGAACGACTCTAAATGCAATTATGTTTTGTGACACCGAATAGAAAATAAAAGGAAAAGAATATTTATTTGGTAGGTTAACATTAACATTATTAATTTTTTTATACATTATTTAAATGGTAATCGGTTTATGAAGTGAAAATTATAACAAGTACAAAATTAGTATTAATTTGTGAAATTCTTTAATTTAAATATTATAATTTGAGGTTGGTAGGTGGTGTTATTTAACTTAACACAAAATTTCAGATATTTAGAAAATCCTTAAATACGGATGTGTATGGGTCTAGGATATTCTTAGATATTTTCGGGGCTAGTTGGACAACTTTTGAGAATGGAAAAAATTAAAAAGTGTACAATAAAATTGGTTTACCCTATCACCTTTTCATCTTTATGTAATAAAATATTTTAGCCAGACAAGTTCTGTGAAAAAAAAAAAAAATTAGCCAGACAAGTGATATTTCAGATAGTTTATCTACGTTAAAATAAATAAAGTTTATTATTTATTTATCATTATGTTAATTATAATGTAAAATGTAATTTTAAAAAATATACAAAAGACTAATAGCTCAAATAGTTAGAATGATACACCTCATTGATATAAGGTCAAATGTTCGAATTTTAATTTAACTAAAAAATTTAATTTGCCAATTAAAAAAAATACATCAATAATAACACGATTAGCGTTATAGATGAAAATGATATTGTCTTATGATATTGGTCCTTGCTTTTTTTTTTTTAGGTCGTTAAATTTTAGATGACAATTTGTAAGTTCATAATGGACCTGAAAAGAAGTTAAATTGAGGTGAAATTTAAATTACTGGAACATATATACAAATCATTGTTTAACTAATTTTAATTTGAAAAAATGGCTTAATCTTTTAATATTTCATCAAATATGAAATATTAGAAATTATTATAAAATGAAATTTCAGAAATGGGATAAGAAAGTCAAGTTTTGTTAGAGGTACCCCGTGATGCTGGTTAATTTTGGATGGGAAAAAGGCTGCATGTGTGCAGTGTGCGTGGAATTTTTAGGGACTTTTTGGCTGATTATAAATTTATAAATACTGTTAAAGACAATATAGAGTGGAGTAAAAATCCCAAATGTTTCCGGAATCGGACCAGAAATCAAACTAACACGATAACTGGATTACTGATTTTATTGGTTGGACCAATTCAACTTGGATTTTTGATTTTTTTTTAAATTTAATATTTTATTATAAATAAATATGTATTATGTAAAATATTTTATGTAAAAATAAATGCTATAAAGACAATTAAAAATTATTTTAATGAACACTTTAGACAATAACTTTCATCCTTTAACTTGTTAAAATTGTTAAAAGTTATTAAAAATTGTTGTGGAACACTAACTTAGACTATATATATTATGCAACATAATTCATTTATACAAAATTGGTAAAAAAATAAAAATCATTTATTCAATAGAATTATTTTTTAAGAGATAATTATCATTCAGTCTCGGGATATATTATATAATTTATTCTATTTATTTTCAAAATATCATAAAAGCTTAGAGCACTATAGTAAGAAAAAGTACAAAATAGAGTGATGATGAGGGAGCAAAGACATTAAGGGATTGTTGATTTTTCTTTTTTTTCTTTTTTTGAATTGTTGATTTCATAATCAATAAGCTATTGAACATAATAAGCCCAACGTATGATGACCATAAGCCACATAAATCCCCTAAAAGATCAAAAATTTGAAACGTTTAATTTTTTGCTCTATCATTTTGAGATCTAAAAATATACCCCACCGGTGTCTTACCTAGATACACGTGACAATCCACTAACGAATAAAAGGACATTCCACGTAAGCCCTAAAAAATCCAAGTTAACCAATCAGGTAATGCCAAGTCAGCAGATAAGAAACCTTTCCCATGAAATGTAGAAGAAAGTTGCAGGTGGTATGGGTGACAAAAAACTCCAGGATAATCCAAACATTACATCCATACTTGCCCATCATTAGGATTACTGATCTTGACTATTATACCCTCGCTTAACCTCTTCAAATTCCATAAATGCCACTACTTTTACCGTTTAGACTTTTGGACGCACTGCGGTACCATACCGAATTGGAATGTTTCTACACTATTCTTATCAGAGTAAGATTTTTTTAAAAAAAAAAAAAAAGGAATATAGGATATGTAATTTAAAAATATCTGAAAATAAAAAATTACTTTCAAAAAAAAAAAAGGACAAATAATTTTTTCTCACACCTTAATATTAACGACAAGGAAGGACGAGTATTGGCTCTCATTTCTTTAGTTTAATATATTATTTGAAAAAGGACAAAAATTATTTTAATACAAACCAAGTGTGCTTATGTCCATTAATCATGAAATATTGTTTCCAAATGAAAAAAATCATGAAATTTTGACCGTAGGATATTCTGAAAAGTTTAATTTTGGTGATTCTTATTCTTAATTATGAATTGAAAAAATTGTTAAGAATAATATTTGAGGCCAGTCCTTTACCGCTTAGTGCGCTAATAATCCGGATTTAGTCTGGGCCAAAGGTCTGGGATACCGGATGCTATATGCAAAAAAAAAAAGTTAAGAATATTCCTAACCAATGAATTATAGATTAGCAACAAAGCATTGAGTTTAATTAGAAAGAAGAGGGTCATACAAGTAAATGAGCAGCACAAAATAATTGGACCGGCAAAAGAGCATAATGAGTGGTCCCACGTCAGCAAACTAGCATTCGTCTTATCTATCAGTATTTTCCTCCTCTTCTCTACTCTCTCGCATCTAGTTTCCCCAACGGTTTTCCTTTCCGTTTATCAACTGTTCTCTCCTCCTCTTTTCCACTAACAATACTTCTTTCCAAACTGGGTTTTTGCAGGGTTTTAGAGTTTTTCCTCTTTCACTAGATGAATAGAACATTTTCTTTTCTTTCTGTTCCAAACTTTTTGTTCTAAAACTGGTTTTGGGGTGTTTTTGTTATTAGCAAAGTATTCCCCAAGTTCTTGGCTTTTTGCTCTTTTTTCTTTTTATATTTAATTAAAGCCATCGAACTTTTCTTGGAATTTTCTTTTCTAAGGGTTTAGCCTTTAGGGTTTTGCATTTCCAGATTCCAGTTCTTTCATCAGAGACGGAAAATTCCAGCTCTTTTTTGGAACTAAATCTGAAAATTACTTGTAAACTTATATTCTATATATAAGTAAGAAATAAATGACCAAATTCTGGGTTCTCTTTAAATTGTAATTTGGAAAATGTCTTCTCCTTGTTTGAGTGGTGGCGGAGGCAGAACCTACGGTTTCGAATTAGAAATAGTGAAATCTCCTTCTACTTCAACAAGAACTTCACACACATCTTCTCCATCTTCTACTATCTCTGAATCTAGCAATTCCCCTTTAGCAATTTCCACTAGAAAACCTCGAACTCCTCGGAAAAGACCCAATCAAACCTATAATGAAGCTGCAGCTCTTCTTTCTACTGCCTATCCAAACATATTTTCTAGCCGCTTTACAAATCCTCGCAAGTTTACAAAACCCCATCAAGACAATCTTCTTCTCGATGAATCCTCACCTGAATTGCTCTGGCCTTTTCGAGTTTTCGATGACCACTCTGGTTTCCTGCTCCACCACCACCAACCCATTATTGGAAGTGAAAAACCCAGTTTCAATGGGGCAAAAGTGTTTAATTCTGTTAGTTGTAGTGATAAAGTTGATTCTGAGGGGAATTCTGTGGAATTCGGTAATGGTTATGAAGAGGATTTCGATGCGGAGTCGATTCTCGATGAGGAAATTGAAGAGGGTATCGATAGTATTATGGGGAATCTAAGTGTGAGTAAGGAAAAGGGTTATGAAGGATGTTACAGAGATGCGAATTACTGGTACGGAAATGGGAATCCGATGGGGAAATCCCAAATTCCAGGAAATGGAATCAGAGCATTTAGGAGTAGAGAAGCAGAAGGAAATTGGTGGGGTTTTCCGATTGTCGATATGCTTCAAATATCGCCGAGGCTCAGCAGCAGCAGCAGTAAGAATTGGGATTCTAATTTAAATTTGAATCAGAAGCCAAAGCCAAAGCCAAAGCCTAAGCAAAAAGGAAGTTCCGGCGAGAAAAAGAAAAAGAAGGTGGAAGAACCGGTTGCGGAATTGGAACAGGATGGGGACTCAATTCCGGAATCGAATTCCAGTTTATTATTGAAATTAAACTACGACGACGTTTTGAACGCCTGGTCCGACCGTGGTTCTCCGTTTTCAGACGAAATTGCCGGAGCTGAAGGAGGAACCGACGTCTCTGTATGTTTCTCATCTCCTGCATTCAAAATAGTTTACAATGGAACTCCGGAACCGGAATGAATGACACTGTAGTGGCGCGTGATGCCTCCCTTGTAGTTAAAAAATAAAGAATTAAGTCCTCATTTTCCTTAAAAATGCTAAATAAATAAAAAAAAAATTTACTTTTGTTTTAAATATTACTACTTATTATAAGAAAAAATTACCAAAACAATGTCTTGAATTGTTTGTTTATACTTTATACCCCGACCTTTTTCAGCTTTTGTTGATTCTATTTTTACATTTGGACTCGTATTTATGAAAAGTTTTTTCTTTTTTAATATAATTATAAATTTATATATTCAAATGCAGATAGAAAATTTAAATTCAGTTAGTATTTGAAAGTAAAAATTTTACAACGGCACAACCACCTTATTTAGAAAAAATATTTTTTTTTTGGAATTAAAAATTTAAAGCAAAAGTATTTTTAATTATTAAGTAGAACGTGTCGTCTCGGCAATGATAGTTACAATTATAATAAATTGAGAATAATTAGGGATATGATTGAATATGAAATAATTAAAAATGAAAATGAAATTTATCAACTGTAGTATAAATAAATTTATTAATATGGGGTAATGGATGGTTCTTGATAATTTGGTTTGGTTTTGGGGGCAGGCCAGGTTGGCGCAAATAGATTTATTTGGAGAAAGTGGAGGTGTGAGAGAAGCTAGTGTGCTTCGCTACAAAGAAAAGCGGCGTACTCGTCTCTTCTCTAAAAAGATCAGATATCAAGTCAGGAAAGTCAATGCTGATCAACGGCCCAGAATGAAGGTACTACATTTTCTTTCATTTTTTATTCTTAATCATTATTAATGCCTTGTACGCTTCTCCTCACCCCACTCATCATGTCTTTCAAAAACTAAAATTATTACTGCTATAATTAATTAGAATCAATAATGATTCTTGCCCATATGTTTCAAACATGATAATAATTTGTTTCAATGCGGAGCTCACTAGTGAACAGAATAGATATAATTTAATAGAATTTTTATTTTTAATGGATTTGTTAGAAATATTCACGGTTCATTGCTCTTCACATTTTCTAATTTATTTAGTACTCCATCATAATCTACATTAGCATTAAAAATGTTCGAACAATACATCACTTGCTAAGCATGTAATATAACCACTGTATTGGGATTCATTTTTATGCTCATACATCATGTCATTTTGATTTGTAAATCATAATTCATTTATTTTAAAAATGGGTTAGTTTTAACTTGAAAAATAAAATAAACATAGTAAGTAGTGTTTATACTATTAGAATTGTTACTATTATCGACATGACATGAAACAAACAAATGTAGTGCTTTGGTCTCATCTATGCATATTATTGTAATGTGGGTGGCAGGGGCGATTCGTGAGAAGGCCCCAGATTCAAGTGGAAAGAGTCAAAGAAGAGAAGAATAACAAAGTTTCATCACTTTCCTAATTGTCGTTTTGATTGATGCATTGCATTCTGTGAAATTCTACAGGTAGATGAGAAGATGGAGAGTAGTATTATTAGAAGAGAAAGATTATAAAAGAGTAGGCCCATCAAAGTTTTTCCCTACACCCTTTCATTTCTTTCTCCATATGTAATGTTTAAAATTTTTCTCCCCTTTTCCTCGTAATGAAAACTCATTATTTTATAGCAATTTAGGACTGTTTATTGGAGCATAACAACAATTATTCACTAGTCATTCGGTTTATACAGGCACAACTGTTTTTTCATGATATTCAAAAATTACTTAAATGAATAAAGTTTATCCTTTCTTCTTAAGAACATATATAATGCTAATATCAGTTGCTTTAGTGATTTTTTTTTAAAAAAAAAAATTCTAATGTTAATGTGTATCTAGGATTTGAAGGTGACAATTATTAGATATTGTCTAACTTTGAGCATCTCCAACGCTAATATGGATTAAAGCAATCTAGCTGTCATTAAAATAAAAAAAAAACCACCCAGTATTAATATGCATTTAGGATGTCAAGCTAACGTGGATTTGATATTATCTAACTTACCTTCTATTTTTAGAGAGTTTTATATTTATATTGGATTGTGATTGGTTCTACATTAAATTATAATTTAAATATATATATATAATGAAAAGTATTCGTTGGAGATAAAATTTTTAAATTGAATGTCTACACATAAACATTCATACATATCACGTTTCAGAGCTTCCATTATATTAAACAAATGAGGCAATAAAATAGAAAATGCTGCATTAGAGATATCAACATCCATTATATAAGCCAACAAATTTCTCTACTATTTCCATTTTATTACGTTGGAGAAAACTAACAAATTGCTTAAATTTAAAAACTAATTAACCTAATATGTAGTCAGTCTCCCTAACCATTTTATCACTTATTTGCATTTAATAGAATGGTGACATACGATTACATCCTTTATCGTATTTAACCTGTGTATCATATTTATTCTTCAAATCACCTCTTCATTATTTATTATATTTTCACACCATTTATGTACCTGTTTAATTAATATGGCTAAATTCAAGTGGTAATTTTCTCACTTGCCAATGTGAGTTAAGAAGTGGATGTCTAAATTGAAGGGAAATTATAGTAAAGTAAATGTCAACTTTTGAAATTTAGTTATAGTAAATGTCACATATTTTGAAATATTAAGTAAATGTCATATTTTTTTCAAATATTAAGTGAATTCACTTTTTAGATATTGGTTGTTTTTATATATAAGTTAATATACATATTTACTGATACTGTAAAAATAGAAATACGTGTATTTTTCTATATCATACTGGTAAATAATGACATTTAGCTCATATTTCAAATTTGATAACATTTTATTATAATAAAATTTTAAAAAGTGATATTTGTTAAGTTGACATGTCTCATCATCATGGTTCATAGCTTAACTTTTATTGGATCCATTTAGTCTTCCTATGAATCCAAATAGTATTAGCTAGTAGGGGTGTTAAAAAAACACCGCAAAACGAAAACCGAACCGAACCGATTTGAAATTTCGGTTATTTTCGGTTTTCGGTTATTATCAGCAAAAATTGAATCGAACCGAATTTATCGGTTCGACCAGTTTAAAACCGAACCGAACTGATAAGCCTAAAAACCGTTGATTTTCTTCAAAACGTAGTCGTTTTATATCAAAATGTAGTCGTTTTAAACCTGATTTATTAACTAATTTTAAACTTCGATTTTAACCGTGAATCGAACCGTTCGATTCGGTTTCCAAGAGGTTCGGTTTGGTTTCAATTTTTTCTTATCGGTTTTCGATTTGTGTCGGTTCGCCTTTGTCGGTTCGGTTCGGTTAGCTAGCAAGCCTTTTTTTAAAAAAAAAGGTTTATATGCTTTATTTTGTTGTTTTTATTCTTTAAATAAATTATTGTTAATGTATATATATTTTCAAAAATGTAATTCATATCAGAAATCTAGAATTTTTTTTTTTAATTTATACCTTTCTCTTTAAAGAATATACTCCATCCGTCCTAAAATATAAGGAAGTTTTTATTTTAAAGTATTCTAAAATATAAGGCACTTTCTATATTTATACTATCATTAAATGCTATTTTTTCAATATTACTTATCATAACCAAGGAGAAGGAAATTTTTAGATATTTTAAAGTAAGTGTATTATGATCAATTTAATCAAAAATTAATTTTAATAGGAGGAATTTTAGTTCTTAAAAACATATTATCGGAAAGTGACTAATATTTTAAAACGAAGGAAGTATATAGCAAATAATATTTATTTTAAATAATTCTATATAACTTATAAAATTAATCTATTTGATGAATGATGACAGAAAAATGTAATCGGGAGCAGCAAAGGTAGTAAGATATTTGCACTCGAGTCTTAATGGAATGAGTTCAAATCTTCTTATCTGCATCTGGGTGCGTGAGTTTATATCTATATTTTTTTTAAAAAAAATTGATGTCGGAAAAATAAGTTTAAATATAAATGCAATCATTTCATACTTATCATTATTGAATTTCCATTTTCTTAATTAATCATAATTAGTCCTCATGTTGTTGCGCACATTTTGGGAGAGTGAATAAAAAAACCTCAAAAACAAATGTAAACATTTACAAACAAAAAAACCCAAAAAAAAAAAATCATAATTACAAAGAGGAAAAAAAAGATGAAAGAAAACAGATCGGAAAAAGGAAAAGAAAAGAGGAAAAACCGAAAAAAGCTATCTTCCCTCTCCCTCTCCCTCTCCCTCTCCCTCTCCCTCTCTCAAATCAAGACACAAAAAGAAATCCTTAATTAATTATTAGTTTTTTTTTTTTTTTTTGTGTTCTTGTTTTTCAACATTATTATGGGAACATTTACGAGTTTCAGAAAAGCCTATGGGGCACTTAAAGACACCACCACGGTTGGCCTTGCAAAGGTTAATAGTGAATTCAAGGTGATTATTTTTATTGCTTTTCTTTCAGATTTTGAAATCCATTTTTTTTTTTTAAAAAAAAAAATTTCCAACATTTTTTGTATTCTTTAATAAAAGGAATTGGATATTGCAATTGTGAAGGCCACAAATCATGTTGAGTATCCTCCTAAAGAACGCCATGTTCGAAGTAAGTTGGTCAAATTTTGCAACATTTTTAATTGATTTACGATTTGGATCCATTTTAATTTTTCTTTATTTATAATTCTGGAAGTTTTAGATGATATTATTTTTATATTTTATCTTTCTTCCATAGATTACATGAAAATGTAGTTGTAAAAAAGGGATGGGTTGATATAAGAATGTGTTTCAACGGTAAACTTGTGTTGTTTATGGAGATTAGTGCTGTTTGTCATTAATAAACTGCATATATCTTTATATGAAACACAGTTTAACAGTTAAACTCGTATTCTTATATGGGAACGTTATTATAGTAGATATGAACCTATAAAACCGTATTCAATATATAATTATGGGTTGTTTTGGATTGGATGATGCAGAGATATTTTCAGCAACATCGGTTATACGTCCAAGAGCAGATGTTGCATACTGCATTCACATGCTTGCCAAGAGATTGTCTAAGACAAAAAATTGGATTGTAATTTCTTATATCTCTTTTTGTCTTTAAAAAAGAAAAATAGAAGAGGTCTGTTAGCAATAATTAATACAGAAAATGATAATTAAAAATGGGTTTGTTAATATATAGGTTGCAATAAAGACACTAATAGTAATCCATCGAACATTGAGAGAGGGAGATCCTACATTTCGAGAAGAGCTTTTAAATTATGCTCATAGAGGAAATATTCTCCAAATATCAAATTTCAAAGATGACTCAAGTCCTATGGGTAATTAATTATTTTTATATCAAACTTATAATAATTTATTCACTAAGATATGCTCTTTATTTATTGTTTGAATGCTAATTAATGTAGCCTGGGATTGCTCTGCATGGGTTCGCACTTATGCTCTATTTTTGGAGGAAAGACTTGAGTGTTTTAGAATTTTAAAATACGATATTGAAGCTGAACGTTTGACAAAGTCATCACCTGCAGCAACCAAGGTAACAATTTTAAATTACTTGTATTATTAATTATAGCCGACCCCAATTTATTTACGACTCAATTAATTGTAAATTAATACAGGTACATAGTAGAACCAGACTTTTGAATCGTCATGAATTATTAGATCATTTACCAGCACTACAACAGCTTCTCTATCGCCTAATTGGTTGCCAAGTAATTACCAACTTATATAAGCATCCCTCCGTCCCAAATTTTATGATTATGGTTAAATTATTTTGTTCAATTTCTAATAGTTTTTCAAATTTCCTTTTCTTTTTTTTTAAATGTTAATAGCCTGAAGGAGGAGCTTATTGTAATTACCTCGTACAGTATGCGTTAGCCTTGGTACGAATATTTAACTCTTTATTTTATGAGTTAACGGTTTTAATTATTCTTCCATACCTCTCAAATATTTTGGTGTAGGTATTAAAAGAGAGCTTTAAAGTATATTGTGCAATTAACGATGGAATCATTAATCTGGTGGACATGGTAATATTTTTTGTTCTTTAATTTTACTGCTGTTAAATTATTTGTTTATAAATAAATTCCTAGGGTTTTCATATAATATAATTAATGACAAGGGAAATATTGTTTCAGTTTTTTGATATGTCAAGGCATGATGCTGTTAAAGCACTCAATATATATAAACGAGCTGGCCAACAGGCTGAAAATCTCGCTGAATTTTATGAATATTGCAAGGGTTTGGAGCTTGCAAGAAACTTCCATTTCCCAACATTGAGACAGGTTTTTCTTCCAACTTAATATAGTAATAAAATGCTCTCTCCTCTCCGTTCGCGATTTATATGGTGAAATGGAGAAAAAACTAACCTTTTAAGACAAGTTAATGAACTGTCTTTAATGTCCATATACTAGAGTTAATAGAGAAATGAACTTGACTTTGTGATGTATAGTTGATGTCAGATTTCATTAAGCGAATTATAATAATTTTACTCATTTTTACTTTTCTTCACTAGTATGAAATTAGGGGTTCGAACTCTATTTAACCAAAAAACTTAATTTGCTGATAAAAAAATGTACAACTTTTTTTTTTTTATGTAAATCAATCGTTAAATTTAGAAAGTTTTTTTAGTAAATCAAATTGACAGAGTATTATTTTATCCGTTTTATAAATTTGTTGCAAAATATATTTATTTTTAACAAAATCTTGCATGAAACAGCCTCCGCCATCTTTTCTTGCAACAATGGAAGAATATATAAAGGAAGCACCCCAAATGGGTTCTGTTCAGAAAAGATTGGTAAGAATTTAATGAGTATTAAAATATTTAGGAAAAAAAATTGAAATTGAAATATAATTATAAAAATGGTGAATGGTAGGAATATCATCCGGAGATGGAAGAACAAGGGGAGTCTTCAGAAGCTGTAGAAGAAGAGCAAGTTGAAAAAATTGAAGATACTGAACCTCCAATTGACTCAACACAGCAACTTCAACCCGAAGAAGAAGAAGAAGAAAACAACGACGACACGGCAGAAACTCCACCATTGATTTCTACTGCTAATACAGGAGATTTGCTCGTAAGATTTATAATTCTTTCAATGCTTCCCTTCTTACATATATATATATATATATGTAATTCTTTAATTTTGATATGTAGGGTTTGAATGAAATAAATCCAAAAGCTATAGAGTTAGAAGAAAGCAATGCATTAGCTCTTGCAATTATTCCAGAAGGTAAACAATCAAATGTTTTATAATATAGTACAATTTAAATATTATTTCAGTCAAATAAGAAAAATTAATGAACACAATTTAAATGTATATATTTTTTACAGGTAACGGTCATTTATCCTCATCAAGTAATGCTTTGAGTGCACTTGGTGACACAGGATGGGAGCTGGCACTTGTTACTGCACCTAGCAACAATGCTACTCATGTCACAGATAGCAAATTGGTAAATTCTTATACTAATAATACTATAGAGGTGGCATGACGTTATTTTTGGAACAGAATTTGCTAATTTTGGCGGGTGATGATAATGGGTTGAGTAGCATTTCGGTGCTACCCATTTCACGCCTTTTTTTTCATTTTTTATTTTTCAAATCAAGTGTGATCTTGGAACTAAGTAGATAAAATTTAATACTTTATTTGAAAAAAAAAAAAAACATAGGTGCTACTTGTGCCTATAAAAATTATCATATTCTGGCATTAACGAATTCTATTCTGCTATGAAAGCAGTAGCATAGTAATATAATTTAAAAGAAGGTATTAATATGATTATTTTGATTTTAGGCTGGTGGATTTGATCGGTTATTGCTAGATAGCTTATATGAAGATGATGCAGCAAGAAGACAACTACAATTAACAAATGCAGGTTATGGATATGGAGGCATGGCTATCCAGAATCCATTTGAACAACAACAACAACAACAACCAAACGACCCATTTATAATGTCCGGTAATGTACCGCCGCCGCGGAATGTGCAAATGGCAATGATGGCTCAACACCAACAACACTTTCACCAGCAGCCGCAACAGCAGCCTCTCATGAATAATTACCAATATCCTCAGCAGCAAATTCAACAAATGGGTCCTTCAAATCCTTTTGGGGATCCATTTTCAAGTCTTCCTCAGAATCCAGTATCACATCCACAACAAGGAAATCATATGCTTCTTTAACATATTATAGGAGAATTATTTTTATTTTTAAACTAAGTTTGATGTGTTAACACTTGGTAAATAAATGTTTTTTTTCCCTTTTTGTATTGGAGAATGAAGGGTAGTTGATAATTTGTTTTAGATTGCTAGAAATTAGTTTTTTAAGAATACAAATTTTGCAATGAGCTCATACATTATTTGAAATTCAAGAAGCACATAAAGGAATCATTTTCAAAGCTAATTTTGCAAAGCCTTTTAGCTCAATCGATTGGTGATGTGGGATTTCAAGATTATACCATAAACTTTAATGAGAGATTACTTTCCCCTTTTTAAATCCTCTTTGGGCTGCGTATAAATTTTAGCAAGAGTAAAATCTTCCGCGTAAACACTCGAGAAGCTTACCTTCATCGCATGGCATCCATTATAAATTGTATGTTAGACTCCCTTCCTTCTATCTATTTGCGTATTGACTCGTCTTTGCCTAAGAAGTTTGTTAATGATCTCAGATCCGATGACATTGAGGCAAGTACCACCGAGAAATAGAGCAAAGCAGCGCTAAGGAGAAGAGAGAGAGTTTGGAAGAGAAATTTGCTTTGTAAGTCCGAGCTAGGCTCCATTTTTCTTTTTTTTTTTCCCTTAGTCATTAAACACACACACACACACACATGGGTGAGACTTAGATTCGAACTCGACCAAACATAGCCATTAGTTCAGCATATTCACCACTTATGCTGCACACCTCCCCAGCTAGTCGCCTCAAGGGATTTGAGGATAACGACGACGTCGCTCTCCAGAAATCTCGAAAAGGCAAAGCCACAGGAGAAGCGTAGCTGTAAACGAACCGAATCGAACCGAACAGTACGAGGTTCAGTTCGGTTCGGTTCGCTAAGGAACTATTCGTGTTCAAGTTCGATTCGAACTTCAATCTAGAATTCGAGTTTGGTTCGGCTGATATTCGATCATATTTGAGTATTCGATTTATTAGCTTGATTCGAAAGTTTGGTTCAAATATTTGATTCGTTAGCACGAGTCAAATATTCGATTCAAATAACAATTCGTTTTCTTGTAAATTGTTTCTACTGTTTTTCACATACGATTCGAATATTCAATACAAAGTTTGATTTGGAAGTTCGATTCGGATAAGAATTAGTTTACTTATAAATTGCTTTTAGTTAATTAGTGAAGCATAAAAGAACGTCGTTTTAGTGCAGTTTGCCGAACCACTATATTCGGTTCGAGTTCAATTCGTGAAATATTCGAACTCGAAAGTACGGTTCAAGTTTAGTTCGTTTATAAATCGAATTTGAATCGAATTAAGCTTTTTCCGAAGTAAGCACCGAATAGTTCTTGAACTGTTTGATTTGTTTATAACCTACTAGTAAGCAAGAAGGAGTACTTGACGACCTATCTTCTTGTGAAGCATGCCATCACCATCTTTGGTTGCTTTTTCTTTCATGTAGCAGATCAGATAGGAAGGATTGCTGATAAGGATTGTTGTTTGTTCCCATCTCGTTGTCGTTTGTTTATATTGCCGGTGAAGAGGAATCAAATTGCTTCGGTTTCCATTCGATTAGGTTGCTTTCGGTTACCTGTTCCGGTTGTTTCGTATGGGTTGCTGTTTGTTTTGGCTTGTTGTCTGGCTAATGATGATCAATTGAAAAGAAAATGTTCTTATTGACTAATATTTTGAAACACCGGTTAATTTTACAAAAGCAAAGGAAAAAAGATTAATTTTAACTAAATCCCTTATTAATTACTGACTATGAAAGAAATTTTATCTATAAAGGTTAAAAGTGAGATGAAATTGATTTGCATTTCATTGTTCCTAGCATATTTCAATTTCATTTCAACTTTAATATATTTATATACATTGTGAATCAGGTGTGACTATTTGATAATGCTATCTACCATAAAAGCTATAAATTACGGAGGTTTCGAATTTGATTTCTACTAACTATATTGTCAGCAATTATTTGGCACACTGTTATGTAGCTCCCAATATTATTTTTATATATGAATTTTGATTCAATTTTTTTATTTAGTCTCTATTTTTTATAATAAGATAGACATTATTTATTTTGTCCTTATTTAAATTAGTGCATGTGAAAGTAAATTAAAAAAAAATTTTAACTCAGATATTAGGGTAAATTTAATCGAAAGTACCTGAACTTTGGGGGTTCTTACATGATCGTACCTAAACTTTTTTTTTTTTTGGTATAAAAATACCTGAACTTGCAAAAAACTTGCAAAGAAATGCATTTAGCCTGTTTCCCGGTTAAAAGCTGACGTGGCTTTTATCCATTTTACAAAAACATACCTATTCTTCTCCTATATCTCCTTTTTAATCCAAATTGGACCAATTTGAAATTTTTCTAACATTTTCAGGGACTATTTTATAAATATCCCAAAACACCATTCTTAACCTCTTCACA
>CATIWJ010102017.1:0-29239 GCA_949640765.1 Croton laevigatus
AAGAGACATTAAAACAATAACAAAACAAACAACAGCAACTACCCATGTTGGTGTATACTCCAAAGAGTTAGCTTCCTCCTCCATCTGATAATGTGCAGCAAAAGCATCCCAATTCTGCCATCCGAAGTGAAGAAATATATAAGATAAGGAGCCATTGGGATGGCAAAGAATAACGGTACACAAAAACTGAAGGAAAAGAATATAACATGTAAAACATGTAAAAAGTGAATCTAAGACAAGTATTTTAATCAGTGAAGCAAAGAACTTGTCAAGTGTGAGAGGAAAGGCACTTGAACAGAACACAAGATAACTTGAAGAGCACAATGCCGTATTTTTGTTGTGACCAAAACTGCTCAAGCAGCACTTCAGAGAGCACCTATCATTCTCTATTGGAACACACCATGTATCAACTGAAAACAAATCTAGCTTCAGAACTTAGAATCTGAGAAGGAATTCTATTTTTTGCTGTAATACCTGCCACCACCAGCCCCTCAAAATAAGGAGGGCATTGAAAATAACAATCATGGAAAAAAGAACAGAAACTTTTCATCCACATCAATTTTCTGCCACGTGCATTGTAAAATCAAGTAGGCCATGGAAACAGATAAAGAAGATTAGTGCAAAGCCTGTTCCATGATTTCTCATAAGAATGGAAAATTAAAATATTATCGAATTTGGCAAATTTTCTACGGCAGCTAGCTACCGTACCGCACACTCAAATGTTAACAGTCACAGAAGAGATCAATGCACCAACTGGACATTATATGGGAGCTTTTTGTTAAATCAATTTTGAACTGTTTCAGATTCACATGTTTCAAAGAATACAAAGATTTGATATCATACACATTATACTATATCACAAAATTAAAACAAAGTACATCAGGAGATACAAAATATCAATTTCTTAAAGCTTTTCTGAGTCCATTAGGCCTCTCCCAAGTCCCAACTGTCTTCTCCAATATTATCCACTGTAATGTTACCTATGCACCAATTTCCATTTCTCGAATCTGCACTATCTTTTAACTTTGAAGGGGAACTTAGTATCTGCTTCTGCAGCAAAATCATCTATCTGGTCACACAAGATATTCTTTTACTCAAACAGAGGCAGCTTATGGTTTCCAGGGTGCTGGAGGAGGTGGTGGTGTAGGAAACATTGGAGGCACAGCAGAGAAAATGGTATTCTTATCAATCCCAGCAGTCTTGCCACCCGACAAAGCCACAAGTGCAGCAACTAATCCAGCGTTTCCAGCAAGAGTAGGCTCAGTGTAATTGTAGTTGGTACGAACATCATGGAAACCATCATGCTTGTCAGGGCCAGCAACCATGGCTCCAACAATTGTGTTTGGGTTGGGCTTCTTGGAGTCTCTCCACTTCCACCCTCCTTTACAGTTATACTTGATCTTGTTCTTAGGAATGGATGCACCCCTGTGGTGGACATGTTTTGGGTAATGATTACCAAAACCCACAACATAGCTCATTTTGCGAGGATTCTTCCCCAGGATATAATCAATCTGTCAAAGTTACAGAACACAATTAAGTTACTAAACAACATATCTCGATAAGTTCAACTACGAACAATCATATTAAAGAGAACCAAGGATAACATACCTGCGTCTTGGCAAAATCACGCAAAACATCAGTTGAGAAGAAATTAGGTCCACAATACCATCCAGGTGTATCTGCAGCTTCAAGGTAATCACTATACAGTGCAGCAAGGAAGGCTGCATTGACAACATACTGAAGTGGCTGGGGAGCTCCATGGTTTAATTGGATCAATCCCCCTGTGAGACGTTATGGAAGAACTACTATGAGATCTCAAAAAGTGATTATCTAACAATACGAACAATTGGAGACAGGGAAATGAGAATTAGGTTACCTCTAGTTCTGTTGAAACTTGTGAAAACTGGAAGGAAAGAACACATGATTATACTGGTCTGATTATGAAATGTCCTCAATATTTCTTCGTATGGATATCCAGGACTCAAGAACAGTCTCAATCGACTCAAAAGTACCTGGTTAAATAATAGCAAAGATATCTCAGATCATAGTCATAATTAAAGTCCTGATAAGTATACCTCGCCATACACAGAAAAGGAAAAAGGAAGTGAAGATGCATCCAAATGAGAATAGTATCATTACTATCAAACAAATGTAGCAGATGTTTAATATGTTAGGTGGCATTTGAAATAGGAGTCATGGTATCATAATAACAAGAGAAAAAGGTAATCAAGCAAGAGAGAAATGGATGGGAGCCTCAAATTCATAAATTTTTTTGCACAAAGATTAAAGCACATAACTTGCCAGGCTAAATTTTTCCAAAACTCAAAAGTAAGAAATTAATATGGTTTTCTTGAACTCCAGATGCTCAAATATCAAATAAATTATTAACATAACCAAAGCTACAAAAGACACAAATGGGGAAAACCAATAAACTTCTGAACAAAAAAAAAAAATTGAGTGTCAAATTAGAGTGCATAGATAAAAATTGGTTAATCTCAAACTTCAATAAGATACCTGAGCACCAGTAAGCTTGTTATCCCAGCTAAGCACACCATAGTATGGCCCTCCCCAGAAAGCGCCTGCGTGCCTGGCAATCCCAGGAGTAGTAGCTAGTGCAAGATAACTATTATTCCCAGTGGCATAGTAGAGCCACGATGCACCCCAAATAAACTCATCCCAATAGCTAGTTGAATTATAGAAAGTGGCAGCCTCATTACCAGAACTGTATCTACCGCGCTGTTGCCTTGCAAATGAAAAGAGTGTTTTAGCACCATGGACAAGTTTCTGAGAATAGGCTTTATTGTCTTTGAAAACAATGGATGCAGAAGCTAAGGCAGCAGCCATTTCCCCAGCCAGATCCGAACAACTATGACATTCAAGAACAGGCCGTGGGTAATCAATGTCCTCAGGGCGCATCCAGCAATAATGATCATTATGAGTTGTGCTTCCACCAGAAGTATCACCTGAACCAACCTGTCAAAAGGGCAAAAATTTATACATGAGAAACAGAAACCCACACAAAAAATTCTACAAACGAAAGATCGAACTTGATTTTTTCTACGAATCAAAGATCAGTACTTCTTATTCTGATCAACAATTAAATTCCCACTAGATCTTAAACCCACAAACTCCGATCTCTTAAACTACAATCAATGAACCATGAGCTCTAAAGATCAATACTTTAATAGTAACAACTCTAACTGATATTGAAATTTAAGGATTAAGAAATCCAAATAAAAGATAAATACTCTAAGCAAGATATAGAATTACCTGTGCAGCAATTGTAGTGATGGAATCAGCAGTGTGATTGAAAGTCTTGAGAAGATAATCAGTCCCCCACTTAATAATATCTTTAACATGGTTAAGCTCACCAGCAGCTTCATATTTAGCACTATACTCAATAACACTCCAGCTCAACATAGTCAAAGAAAAAGCCTGAGGGAAGTTGAACTTAATAGCATCCCCAGCATCATAATACCCGCCAGCCAGATCTTTAAATATGGTACCAGTAGCAGATTTCCCATCATTTGTACAAGAATTACCTCTCCAAGATACATTATTATGCTTGGGAAGCTTCCCAGCTGAAAGAAATTGCATCAAACACAAAAAACAAATCAGATCAAGTTCACATCCATCAGAAACAGAGAAAGAGATCAAAGAAATGGAAAGCACAAAGATTACATTTTTGAGCATTGAAGAACATAAGAGCTTTATGAAGAGCAAGAGTATAATTATCCGGCGGAGGCTTAGAATGTCGGTGGCGAGGCACAGTCTTGACGATAAGCGTAATAAAACCAGCTAAGAAAGCAGAAACAAGGAGTGTACCAACCGTCCATACAAAGATCTTACGGCTAACAATGATACAACCAAGATCCACATATTTCTTCTTCTTCTTTTGCTCAGCAGGACCCAGAAGCCAACTTTGTTGGGTTTCATCTAACGGTCTTGATAAAGCAGCTCTATCCAGGTCCTGTAAATTCCTACTCCGGTCATCGTCGGTAGCAGAATCCGCCGCGTTTATCTCCAGCGGACCACCCCACGGATCTCTACCGTACATACTCATTTTGGAGTATTTTTAATCCTTGCTACGAGCAACAACGTTAAAACGGTAAAGAAAATGAAACTGTAGCAAGAAAAACCGAAAAAGATGGAAGCTTTGGCACCACCACCGACACCGAATCCAAATCGGAGAAAATGCTGTGGGCAAAAGATGAGAGCAGTTGCAGGTGTTAAAGAAAAAGGGGAAGAAGGAGATGGGTGGTGGTGGAGAGTGGAGAAGAGACAGTGTTTTGAAGAAAAGGGTAGGAAGTCAATAATAATAATAATGGAACATTACAGCGACCCAACATGTGGGTGTTGGGCTGTAGCTGTAGCCAAAGAAAGGATTCTTCTTTTTAAGGATAAATTTTTTTAATTATTTAGTGATTAGTGATTGATTTAGTGGCAATCGGTTTAACCAAATTGAAATGATTCCGTTCGATTCAATTGATATGAAATTTTCATTTACAACACCAAATCAATTCAATATAGCATTCATTTTGGAATGTAAATATAAAATAAGAGGTGTTGGATTTTAAGAGAATGATGAATTTCAATTAGTAAAAATGGAAAACCAAATCAAAGTGAATTGATTTAAATCGGACCCATTCGGTTTATAGAAGGTAACCGGTTTGTTCTCTTGGTCTAATTATAATTATAGTAGTATAAGTAAGGTGTATGACGGTGACAAATAGACAAGGACAGCCTGTCTTAAAACTAAATAGATCTGTATTCCATGCATTTTTTATACTAATATTTTCTTAACTACTACTATTAGATCATTAGTCTTAACTAATATTTTCTTAATACTGTCTTCATAATTTGAAAATATTATGTCACAAGTTTCAACTTCTTGCATTTAAAAAGTTTTTTTTTTCTTTTTCAAACTTTATAATTATTTTTTTTATTAATTATTCAGTATTTTAGAATGTGAATTTAGATTTTGCTTTTCGTAGCGTATTGTAAATAAGTATTTAAGTTAAGCGAACGATTAAAAAAATTTCAATGCGAAGAGGTCGTTTTGATTAGCGGAATTGAAATGATTAAGTAGAAAAAATTAGCAAATTTATTTGTTTATTTATTAAAAATTGTGATTTTGAGCTTTAATTTCAAATTATGATAATAATAATAAAATCAGAAAGATAAAATTAGTAAATCAATTGAATTAATCTTGAAAAGAGAAGAAAAGATTAAAAAAGAGTAGGTTAGGTAAAGGTTTGGTTTTGCTTTTAGATTACTACTTATGAAACGTGTAACTTTGCTTACTACGTACTAAAAGTTTTATTGAAAGATCCTATCCAACTAATGGATGGTAGTAAGTAAGCCATCGTTCAATTTTTATTTATTACCAACTATTTAATTTAATTATTTTACTAATATATGTTTTAATTAAGAAAAATGGTTAAAAACTAATATTATTTAATATTTACTAAAATTAATTTGCAATAATTATAATTGGAAAAGGTACAAATACAATATTATTGTGTTATTTTATTATAAAGCACACTTAAATTGGAAACAAAAAATTACTAAAAATCAAGGATTAATAAAAATGGAAAGCAGCTATTAGTGAAAACTGAGCTGTTAGGAGAGTGGTACTCACGCGCCAGGCCAACCAAACATTTTGCACTTTGCCGACACTCCACTCCGAGATATTCCTAACAATGTATGCATTTAATTTACAAGTAATTTAAAACAAATAGTAGTAAACAAAAGGATAGAGCGGGAGAGGCTCTCGTTTTTTTTTTTAACTTGTATTATAAATTGTCTATTTTGAGTTTTCAAATTAATATCAGTGATTTATATTTTATATATTTTAATTCTATATTATAAAATAAATATAAAATAATTATAATTATTAAATTTATAATTATATAAAATTTATAATACATAATTAAATTTTATAAATTATAAACCTTTAATAAGAGTATTAATTTTGTGACTCAAAATAAATAATCTATTATGTGAGTTAAAAAATATAAAAAAAATTTAAAAATTAGCAATTTCTCCCATCAATTCAATAAAACTATACAAATTGTATAGAAAAAAAATGGTAATAGTGAAAGTTTTACATACAGCATGTGAAGTATTTTATTGTTTATGGCCACCGACAAACCAACCGTACCATATTTTTTTTAGTCAGACCATACCATATTATTGTAATAATCATTAGTTTCTCTTTTTATACAAATAATTTATTTGTTAGCACTCCCAATTTGTATATTTTAAACTATACCACTTCGAATTTAGATATGTGTATTAGACAAACATTCAATTCATCTAAATTAAAACATTATTTTCATCCGTTCCATTTACGTAAAAATAAAACTTATTTAATTATTGTGTTAATACAAAATTTCATTAAGATATTACCATAATTTTAGTTATAAATTAAATATTCATATCATCTCTAAATAGAGTTTCTGTGTGTAAATCAAACAAAAGTTTAAAAATTTTCTAAGTAAATTTAAATTGAAGGAGTAATTCTTTATATGTAAGTAACTCCGAATTCAACCCGTATAAATTTTATATTTTTTTAGAAAAATAAAACTTGAGTTTCTAAATACATGCACATGTGTTGACCAATTGAATCAGTACCGCAAGGCTGATCATGAGGCGACCATCTCAACATAATTTTACGGTAAATACATATATGTATCATATCAAAAGATCTGGATTTCCTTTCCGTAACTTAACTCAAAAATAGTTTTTGAAAAAAAAAGATTATTTAGTCATTTACTTAGCTAGAATATGATTAGAGTTGGAGGATATCAAAGTAAAAAAAAATGAAGTGAAATTAAATAAAAAGAGTGAAAGAGGATTCCTTCAGTAATTAAGCCAATTAAGCAAAGCCAGTGCTTCCAAAAAGAACAAACTTTTGAATATAAAATAGCAAGAACAAGAAGAAATCCACAACACAAGTAAATTATTATACAATATCATAATAGAATCTTTTGGATTATTATTACAATTAATAATAAGATTCTCCAAACTGGTAAAAAAGTCCTATAAATACTTAATTTTAATACCTTAAGATATATGTACATATAAATATACTAGAATTAGCATTAGGGAGCAAATCGCAGCCAAACTATACTCTTTACATTACATGCATCAAAATAAAACTAGAGAAAAGGAAAATATTACAGATTTACATACTAAACTAAGCTACATCATACTATTCATATACATTTTGCTTTTCTAAAGTACTGGGCAAGGGAAAGATTCCAACTTTAGTACATTACTAGACTGTAAATGCACTTAATCATGCCCATATGGATGAGGCTACATGTCTAAGCTACATTACACTATGCATATACATTGGCTTTTTTTTTATGTGCTAGGCAAGAGAAAGATTTGAAATTTGGTTTTTTTTTTTTTTTTTTGCCATTAGTTACCCCCAAGGTTTGAACCCATGACCTTTTGGTCTTTGGTGACTTACCTCACCACCAGGCCAACCCCTTGGAATATTACTATCACTAAATTATGTCTTGGTGCGCTCATATGGATAAATCTATACATCTAAGCTACATTATACTTTGTATATATATTGGCTTTTTTAAGGACTGGGTGAGGGAAAGATTCAAATTTTAGTATATTACCAGGTTGTAAATGTACTCATCACTCGGTTATTGTTTGGGGCGCTGACATGGATGAGGCTACAGATCAAAGCTGTGGCTATGGAAGTGGAAAACGGGACTGTGAGTCTCTCTGCTTAGGTTGTGAGACCGGATTTCTTTTGCAACGCTACACTGAAGCATTGGAGGACCGCAGATAAGGACACCCACATCAACAAAGCCCCAACGCTTTGCTACATATCCGAAAATATCTGCATTTTTTCCAAACATGTAACGGAGTCAAGAAAGAATTGCAGCATGTTTGGTTTTATAGCTAAATTATGCAAAACGGAAGCAGTATTTTAATTCTAGGATGGAGTGAGTAATACTGTAATAGTTCAAATGAAGTCAATCTCATGTGCGGGTGTTTAACATTACTTGTATTTTTCTCCTTTTGGCTTTTGAAAAATACTTATAAAAAAGCAGCATTTGTTGCTTCTATAAAAAAAATTAACTTAAATGCCAAAAAAAAAATCTCAACTAACAAGTAAATGATTGACTTTTAAGTTAAAAAGTGTATTAAAACTACTTTTAAGTAATTCCAAACACCCTCCTAGTTGCTGTGAAATTCAGGTAAAAATTAAGGGAATATTATCTCTATACTACATTAAAAATATCAAAAAAGACGAGTTTATGATAGGCATACCTTTGAAGTCAGGTCTCGAACCATACTGCATAATGGTTGAATGTGCAAGTTTATCTGGGTACGAATACTTCTCCGGCACATTTACATTAAACTGCACCTTTTCAGCCTTTATCCCCTTTTCTTTAGAGTCATTGATGGCTGGAGTTTTCCTTTCCCACAAATGCCACAAAACAATCACAAAACCTCCAAATATGATAACACTTCCAAGCATACATGCCATGAAAAGAAGTCCCTTGTACCACCATGATTGTATCCCATATCGATTTATATAAAACACATCTAACAAACCCAGTAAAA
Organism: Croton laevigatus; assembly: GCA_949640765.1. Lineage (NCBI taxonomy): Eukaryota > Viridiplantae > Streptophyta > Magnoliopsida > Malpighiales > Euphorbiaceae > Croton > Croton laevigatus. The sequence continues at coordinate 8,599 of CATIWJ010102017.1, forward strand.
TAACAAAACCAACTGTAGATGCAAAGATGTAAAGTCCGGACCATATATCGTCCCCTGTACCGACCAAACTTGACATACTGCATCCCTTGTATGCAGTGCAGGTAGATGGAGTCTTGTGAACTATTCCCTCTTCCTGCATAATTAGTAAAGATGGACAAGAAGATCATGAAAGGCCAGAAAATCATTTGAGAATAGCAATTGCAACAAGCATTGGAGTATATTATGAAGGAATAAGGCTAAAAATTCCTTCTGAACTTGTGCACGATTGTTTAATTAAATTTTTAAACTTTTAACAAAATCTTTCAATTGGATCACCTTTTCTTTGAACTCCCTCGTTTTCCATCCAGTCCAATTGAAAAATTTTGTTAAAGTTCTTGAATAAACTGGTAAAATCGTACAAAAGTGCAGAAGGCATTTTGAGGCTTATTTCTATTATGAAGCTTACCAACTGGGGATCAGTTTCCCGAGTAACATAAATATGGAACTCCAGATTAAGTTTGCTGGAAAAGTAAGGACAAATTGACTCCATGTCGACAGTAGATAGGAGAGGAAGCTCATTTGATTTTTTCACGGCCCAGACAACCATAATATTTTTTGGTAAACAGGCCTTTCCTTCGTTAACACGATGGAGAACATCACTCAAGATTGCCAGGAATGGTGAAATTCCTATGCCACCAGCTACTAAAATGAGGTTCTCATACCTGAAAACACAAAAAGTCCCAAATCAGACTGTCAGAAGCGGATTCCATGAAGAACATATTAGTAAATTGTCAGGAATTTGACTTAAAGTTCAGAAGGTATACATCAAGTGATATGGGACTTCATGCCCATATGGACCCTCAACAGAAGCTGTTATCTTAAGGTTCTGTAATTCTGCTGGTTCTGCTTCTGATATGTTCATGATTTTCTCTCTAAGCTTGTCTGTCCATTTCCCAAGAACCTTTATAAGAATGGCTAGATGATGTTTACCATCCAAGGGACTAGATGAAACACTGAAAGGATGCCATTGAAGCCATGAAAGTTCCCGAATTTGAAGAAAAACAAAACTAAGCGCATTGTATCGCAAATCTGCAATTCAAAGAGGAAAAACTATTATTACTTCCTGGTTTTGAGATATGCAAAGAATCCAAAGAATAGTGAAGAACTATCATTACTTGCTGGTTTTGAGAGGACTAATTCTACTGTTCCGCACGGAAGGCATTTTGCAGAGATAATATCAACAACCCTTCTTGATTGACAAAATCTCAAGAATCTATCAAGCATGAAAAGAAATATTGCACCAGCAGCCATGCTGAAAATAAAATCGCCAACATGGAATGCCAAAAATAGGACAAACACCACATATAGCTGGTGGGTGTAAAAGAACAATTCAAAGTTCCACTTTCTCACACCGGGAAGTGACGTCACCCACATCAGGATACCAGCTAAAAGGCTAATAACTCCAGCAAGATTTGAAATTCCAACATCTTTCCATTCCATGATCTGTGGAAACCATAGCAAAATGCCCAAGTCAATATTGGAAATAATTTCAAACTTGTGATTTCTTTTGTCCCACATATTAAAATCCTTCCAAATTTTAGAGAAACAAGTAAATAAGCAAACTAGAAATGCACATATGCAAATAAGACTCACTTCGTGAGCAAGGTTGCCTCGCATCCCCCACCCAATCACATAAAATAGGCCATGGAGGGTAAACAATGTCATTGTTAAGTGCCCCAACCACACATGGTATCTTGTAGCATGCTCAAAAGGGATATCAACAAGGCGGAGAAGAACGGATCCTCTTGCAATTGGAAGAAACAAAAACACCATGCAAAATAATCCAATCATACCGAGTCGAAGTCCTGTCAATTCTATCAGCAAAATGCTGAAACATTTGAGTTAGAAGTGTTATACAGCCAATCATAGCAATATCAAAACAACACAAAATAATAGAAAGTTCAGTAGCTATGCATTTTCCAAAGCAATAATCAATCATTGAAGCTTTACAGCCACTGAGAACTTCTATAATATATAAATACATTTTGCCATCAAAATTGGAACTTTTTGTTATGATTCCATAAAGCATTAGTGTTTTCTGTTTCTAGCATGCTTTCTACCGTGAAACACCGTTTCAAACCAATTAATTAGAGGAAAATTGTTCTATGAATAACCATTTTCTAGTATTATTTAATTGAAGAAATAACAGCACACAAACAAGGAAACTCAGAGAATGCTAACCCACATATAAACAAAAGGACTTTAAAAACAGAACATATATTAAGAAACAAAAGAAATTGTATTATATTATAGCTTATGGACCCATGTCAAACTGACAAGCAGAAAACTTTGAAAAACAAAAATAACATGGAAATATTTATTCCAAAAATTCTCATATTTAATTTAGATTTAAAAAAATATTAAAATATAACATGGAAAGTTGAAGGCGTGATGTATTTTGTCAAGTTTATATCAGATAAACTGAACAATTTACAAAATTTGTTATCTTTAAAGTGAGTAATTCCATGGAAGTGAAGAAAAAAGCTATGAGATGATGTACCTTCTCTCTCTTGAAGTCAATTCAAATAAAGAAATAAGGCTTATATTCTTCACTGTATAAGCATAAATAGCCCAAACAACATAAACAATAAAGAGGACAATTCCAATCAACTCTGCAGCAGAAACAACTCCAAATGGTCCATTCACAAGAACAGGAAATGTCCATAACCGAGCACTTGGGTATTTTGATTTCTTCTTCCTATAACCAACAAAGAATTTTTACCTTAAAACAAACTATCATCTGGGTTCGAATACGAGAATTATGCAAAATGACAACAAACTCAGATGAAAATTAATAGTAAGACAATAATATCACATACGGATGAAATTCTTCTTCCCCAGAGATGATGAGATGAATAAAAGCAAGGAATGAAATAAGAAGAATTGGTCCACTCAGTAACAGAAACAAGCTTCCTGCAATTACAAGTTTCCAATATCAAGCTTGAGAGACCAAATCATCAGAAAAAATAATTAAAAAGAAAAATTTGGAAGGAAAATTTTAACCTGGAAGACCAAAAACAGTTCCACTAGTAGCATGAATCCATTTCCCTTGCAATTCATTGCCAAAATTTGATGGGGTGAGAAATATAAAAACAACCCATGATAGAAAAACCACCCACATTAGAGTTTTGAGAATCCATTTCACTGAAGATATAACAAAAGATGTGTTTTTGATTTTTGGACTTGAAAGAAGAGGTTCTTGTGTTGAGTATTCCTCCATGGATGTACAATTATTTGCTTTACTACCTAAATTATAATTTAAAAAGGAAAAGCTAAAAAGTCCCTATATATATAAAGAAACCTGTGGCAGTGGAACCCATCACCATATAAATTGTATAAATTCAGAATTTTTTCTTGTAGAAAATGATGTAAGAATGAAACAAAACCAAAGAAAATCTCAAGTACACCAGGGACTGAAAAATTTGGGTCCAGAAATACAAAAGGTAAAGGGGGGGGCCAAATGAAATTTGCCAGGTACTAGGTAGAGAGCTGAAAACGTAGAAGAATTGTTTTGAGCCTTAAATGGGTATTGGGCTATTGGATAATAATAATGAGAAAGAATTGACAGGAAATGCAATATTTGCCATTCCAGTTCAATCACAATGCAGATAGCATTTAAACGAACACAAAAATATTGCACTAACAAATGAATTTTTAGTACTTTTTTTGTTAGTTACAAATGAATTTTTAGTGCTACTTTTTTTTTCTTTTAGTTACTTAATTGACATATTCATAAAGTTTCATAATTTTTAAAGATATATAAGTCCGTCAAAATAATTTTACAAATTAATTAATATAACACACATATTCATCTGACAATAATTGAAAATTTTCAATATTTTGAAGATTAAACAATATGAAACAAATCTCAAAATATTTTTTCTCAAAACTAAATATGTACAAAATATAAAAATCTCAAATCATGACTAAATAATAATATCAAACAAAATCCAAGACAAAATATTTTTTTTTCTTATATTTTAACTAGAAATATATAGCTTTAACACACAAAAGTCTAACAATTAATAGTTCTATATAGTTTCAGTGGGATCCTCTGACCCCACTCCTTGAAAATTGGCCTCACCTGTTTTTATGAGTGGAAGGCTAAAACTCCCACATCACATTAACTAATAATCAATTGATTGAATCAGAGGAATAATTATATAATGAAACAGTGACGGCACGTCATCCGCTGACGTGCCGTAACGAACCAATGAAATTAATCCATTTGTCATTAATTTCAATTACCTATGGATAATTAATGTTGTATTTAATGCCGTCACTTTTTAATTGTCCATAGGTAATTGAAATTAATGACAAATGGATTAATTTCATTGGTTCGTTACGGCACGTCAGCGGATGACGTACCGTCACTGTTCCATTATATAATTATTCGAATAAGAGAGGGAGCATGGTTAGATTATGAGGGTGTTAGTTGTAGTTTTTTTTTTTTTTTCATATTTATAGAAATATTTTCATTTTGAGTATTTTAAAATAATAGAAAAACTTCTCCTATCTTTAGTAAGAGTTTTTTTTTTAATAAAATATTTTCATTATATCTAATAATTTAAAGGATGATTGTGTAAAAGAAAAAAATGAGAACAATATTATATCTTTTTACAAAACGAAAGTAGAAAGTAGTACTCTTAAAAAAACGGCATCTTGTTGATTTTGTTAAAACAAATTATAAGCACAACAAACATATAAATGGATATAAGTTAAAAAGTGCTTAAAATATGTTTTTAGGGTAATTATAAACCTCTCAATCGAGAGGCTCTCGATCCAATTTATGTTTTTTTTTTAATTTTTTTTATTGAATTTCGAAATCAATTTAGTGGTCCACAGTTCGCAGAATTCGACTTTATGTTGTAAATTAAATGTGAAATAATTTAGAACTGTTGAATTCGTAATCAGATGAAATTTATAATATATGGTCAATTTCTGTGAACCGCAATTAATTGGAATTGATCTCAGGGTTTAGTATAGACAATCTGTCGTGTTGCATCAAAAAAATAAAATTAAAAAAAAAAAAGCCAAATTGCTACACCTCTCGAAATTCTCGTCGAGAGGTGTAGCCTTATCTATGTTTTTAAGTAATGCAAATACTTCTATATTTTTGACATGTTCGATAACAGTTTTTAAAGTAAGTTTTAAATTTCTTTTTTTTAAGTTAGTTTTGAGGTAGTTATTAGCTATTCACTTTTTAGTTTTTTTTGCGTTTTATAAACAGATGTTACAAGTTATTAACAACTAACCTCTACTCAAACAAGTACACTATATATATATATATATATATATATATATATATATATATATATATATATATATATATATATATATATATATGTATATTCCTAAATATATCCTAATTTAACGGAGGAAAGGTAGAAGTCAAATCCAGACTGTAGCAAAAAAAGCTCAATATTTTAATTAACTGGGTTGAAGCTTCCTTCTTGAAGTACTATTATTGAAAATTTATAAAAACGGATATGTTTAATGTTATATACTTTCTGAAATAGAATGAGGAAAAAAAAGAAACAACATATAACAGTAAATGAAAATTATAGAAGGTATTAAAGAAGGTTTAAGAAAAGTTAGCATTTATGAGTGGAGGGCTAAAACCTTCCTATCACGTTAAGTATAAAAACAAAAAATTAAAAGAAAATTAAGATAATGACCACATAAAATTATGTGTACCATATTTAGACTTACCTCATCACATCAACGGTCCATTTGAATTATACTTGCAAATTACAAACTTCATGTATTCTTCTTAATCAATATTGGTATCTATACAAAGTGTCTATTTTGTATTTTTTATTTTTTTTATTTGTTGGTTTTATATTAGCCACAAAAATATGCCTAAGAAAACTAGAATCAGTACTCATTTCTTTACAATTTTTAATTTCTTTTTCAAATCCATTTCCTTTCTTAAGTCTTTGTTTATGGAGTCTTTTCTTGGTTATTGCTTTTTTCTTAATAATGAATGGGACACTTTTTCTTTCTTTTTTTTTTTTTTTTTGGCCAAGTTTAGTAATGTCCAACACTTTTTGATTATCTTTCAATTTTTTCACAAATTATATTATTAAGGGTATGCCTGACAAAACTAACCAGATAGTTTTAGCTAAATATATAACACAAAAAGTTTCAAAATTAAAATATAGCACATTAAAGAAAAAGGCCAAAACTGTCAGAATTGCCCCTTTTTTAATTGAAAATAAATTTAATTTTTACCGAAAAAAAAAAAGAAAAGAAAAAAAATTTGGAAAATCACGAACAGCACAATATCACCACGCAACCAACGTCCACCACCACCATTCAATGCCGGAATGGGCCAGTCATTGTCGCTAGTCACCAACACAAGTGACAACATCCTCCACTGGCATCAGAGCTCCAACAATAGGTGAGAAGTAGGCCTAGAAAAAGTCAAATCTAATTTTGGATTCTCTTTAAATCCAAAATATTTGAGGCTTCGATTTATCGTCTTTCCGGTTATGGACTCCAATTTGAGGACATATTTGGAATCTACAGATCGAGCTTTCCGATGATATATAATTGGTTATGTTTTATCACTGTTGAAAAATTAAAGTCATTTATGGTGGCTAGGGTTTCAACTCAGTGGAGAAGATGAAGGTGACAGAGGTTGTTAAATTTCAACAAACATCAATGAAACTCAATAAAAAAATTTTAGTAAAGTTCAATAATAATCAATAAACATTGAAGAATTATTGATTCATATTAAATCTTATTGATTCTACATACTCATATTGAAATTAAAGAATATAATCATTACTGATTTTTATTAACTCGACTCTTATTGAATCTAAAAAATACAATCCAACAAATGCATAAAAACTCACATAATCATGCTAAAACATCATTACTCATTTTTATTGATTTCCGATGATATATAATTTGTTAGGTTTCATCACCGTTGAAAACTTCAAGTCATCTATGGCCGCTAGAATTTCAACCCAATGGAGAAGATGAAAGTGACAAATGTTGTTAAATTTCAATAAACGTCAATAATACTCAATAAAAAAATTCAGTAAAGTTCGATAACAATTAATAAACATTGCAGAATTATTGATTCTTATTGAATCTTATTGATTCCGCATATTCATATTGAATCTAAAGAATATAATCATTACTGATTCTTATTGAATCTAAAGAATATAATCTAAAAAAATGCATAAAAACTTAAAGAATCACACTAAAACATAAAAATTATTACCGATTCTTATTGATGCTTGATTATTCTTAAAGGTTAATACAATTTAGTAATATAATTCAGTAAACATTGATATAATTAAGTACATGTCAATATAATTCAGTACACATAAATATAATTCAATAAATGTAAACATAAATAGGATTCAGTAAATGTAACCGAAACCAGCCTAAAACAACTAGGTTATCTTCATCTTCTTCATCGAAGAAACACAAGCCATTGCGGGTGACCTGAATTTTTCAACAGATGAAACCCTACAAATGATATATCATAAAAAATCTCTTGGCTTTTAAATTCAAAATATGATCTTACTTCCTCTCGATTCCACCGTATTTGACCGGAAAAAGCAAAAATCAGTCATTTTCTCTCTTTTTGGCCATAAAAAAATAGAGATGATCGGGGCAAATGACTACATTAAACTAAAACTCTTGGAGAGATGAGTCTAATGATAATTTTAAATTTTGCGGCTGTTCACTAGAAGACTTCGAAATTTGGTTGGAAAACTTCAACCATGGAAGCTTTAAATGAAGATTCAGGCCATTGTAGCCACCATTCGCTGGAGTTGTGATCCCAACTGAGGTTGCCATCGGCTGGGCTAGTGATTAGCAATGACAGTTGGCCATTCCCAATGGTGATTGGATGGAAAAAGGCAACTAAAAATTTGGATGAAAATTGTTCAGTTTCAGGATGAAACTGAAATTTTTTTTTTAATCTTGATTTCTTAAACAATAGAAGTAAAAAAAAAGTAAAAGCATAAAAAAGTGCTATTTCATTAATCAAGAAATTATTGTGCTGTTTTTTCTAATGAAAAATGTAAAATGTGTTATTCCATATGATTTTCCAAATAACTATTGAATAGGGTAGATGTTTATAAAATGCTAAAGAATAAGGAGGTGTTATCAAAACCTATAAGTTTGTCAAAACATATCATAAGTAATTTTTAAAGTATAAGATATTCGGTTAAGTGTTTTTGAAAATTTGAATTGCAAATTACTAATATAAGCAAATTATAATCTGTTTTTTATAAAATTTTTGGGTTCAAATGCTACAAGTAATTTCAAAAGCTGAAAATTGCCTAAAGTTGTAAAATTATATTGGTGGTATTGAACTCGATAACGAAGAAACAACGGTTCTAAAATGCTAATTAATATATAAACCCCACACGTTAGAAACAGAAGATCATCAACGGCAAATGCAAATAACTGCATCAAGTGTGTTTTTTGCATGATAGATTGGTAAGTTTGCTTATATCATTAATATTCCAACACTCATCCACGCAAACTGACTCTCGTATAAAAAAATTGCTGTTGGCTGGAGACGAATTTATTTGTAAATAAGATACATCAGCACAACAATTTTCTAAAGAGTTTGAGCCATTTATGAGCTTTGAGCCATTAATAAAACTTGTTTGGGTATGACTACCAACTTATCTATTTGAGCTCAACTTGAAGGGTTTTTTTTGGTGAATTTGATGGTTTGCTTGAAAACCACATCATTTTTTAACTCAAAAGTCAATCATTTATTTATTTATCTTTTCTTTTTTGTTGTTTAATTATTTTTATATGAATGGTAAAATGTTACTTTTTACACGTATATGTAAAAATTTAAAAGACGAAAAATACAAGTAACGTCAAATATCCTTTAAGATATATTTAAGTATGTTTACCCATACTATAAATTGATCAAATCTTTTTATAAATAATTTTTAAATTATTAAACACTTGTTTATCAAAACTTGTTTTTGAAAATAAACATCAACCATATATCTTTTTATAAATAATTTTTAAATTATAAACCACATGTTTATCAAAACTTGTTCTATGCTTATAAGTAATTTAAAAATAAGCATCAAGCATTTGAGATTTGGCTAAGTAAAAAATATCATATTCTCAATTTTGCAGAACTCCAGTATAATTATATTATTCATATTCTTCCCTAGTATGTTAGCATAGAAAATTTTAAAAAATAAATTAATTAAGTTAATTTTTTAGTTTAATTATTTAATTTGCTAATACTTTATTTTTAAGTGATCAATTTAATTATTATTTAAATAATAATTATAGAAATTATCACTTTAAAATAAATTATAGATAATGTCAAAAATATGAAACTAATAGAAGTGTGCCAAGTGGACTAATCAAATTGCTTTGCTTGGTGGGAAACATCTCTAAACTCTTATAAATAGATTGCCTCTCTTCAGTTTAGGGGACAGAAAATCTAAGCTTCAAAGCTCCAGAAGAAAATCAAGCCTCGAAACTCTGGTAAATTGAAGATGCAACTTCTTCTCAAAGTTCAAAGGCTTGTCCAACAATCATCAACAAAGTTTGTCAAATTAATTCAAGAGCAAGTCTATGACACTTGGTTTATCATCAAAAGCGTTTCAACATAAATTCGAGATCAAATCATTGTGACCCTCGTATCGTGTTCAAGATACGAATCAAACTTCAAACTTTGATGATTTGAAGACGTGGGCTGTAAGATCCCACGTCGGATATTGATTGAGATTTGATATGATATATAAGTTAGATTTCCTAACTACTTAGTCAACTTGGGTTAACCATTTTAGGCAAGTAGATTTGGGCTTAAGTAGTTGACGAAGACAGTTAGGTGGATCATTTTGTAAGCTTGTGCGATCAGACTCCGGTCCAACTGCACGTCGGTCGCGATCCTTAGAATGGGTCGTGACATAAGCTGTCCCCAAAGTTTCAAGACTTGACCAACAATTGTTATCAAAAGTTCTTCATGAATATTCGAGACCTGTGCAACCCTCATTTTGTGTTCGTGATACAAAAGGTAAAATCAAGCTCAAAAGCCCTGTCAAATCAAATACCTGAAGGCCTCCACGAAATTCAAAGATTGAAGGCTCTTTTAACTTTAAGTCAAGATCGATTCAAGATCAAGTCAATGACCCTTAAATCGTCTTCATCAAAGTTCATGATCTAAAATCAAGTCAATGATCCTTAATTCATCTTCAACACATGTTCAACAATAATTCAAGATTAAGTCTCAATGACACTTGAGTTATCTTCAAGATGTTCTCTACCGATTTGACATCAAGTCCTCACGACTCTCGCTTCGTGTTCATCACAAAAAGAAGAATAAAATAATTTTCTTTCTTTAAATTTGAAAGAAACAAATAGAGATTATTACCACTATATTATTTTTCTTATAATTTCTTTTTCAGGGATATATAAATTTTCTTCAAACACTATCAAATTTATATTTTTTTCTTTTATCTTTTACTCACAAATAACTCCTACCATTGATCATAAACTATTTATGAGAGTGGAGCTAAATAAATCAATCAACTACTTATCAACCAGTTTTAGTAGATAGTTTACACCTTTTTTTCAGTCAATTTATATTCTATAAGCAAATTAAACACCCCTAATTGTATTAAGTGGAGTCTAAGTGACTATTTTCAAATGAATGGAGCTTAAACTTGACATTGAAATCAAACTTTTGTTTGATTTGTTTGATGAAGTAAAAAATTGGCTAATAAAGACATGAAATAGAAACATTAAATTGTGATATGAGCCCAAAATTGACAAATTGAAAAAATAATAAAATTTAAGAAAAATAGGGACTCACATTATATGAAAAATATTTTTGTGAGTCGCCACCTTAATATATTTATGTTTTAAAAATAACGATTTCATTTAGCCCAAAGGGCAAAAAACTTAATTTTACAAAAGAGACTAGCCTTTAATCAAAGTGGATTCGGAGATTAGGTTTGGGCTAAAAACTTAATTTTACAAAAGAGACTAGCTTTTAATCAAAGTGAATTCAGAGATTAGGTTTTTCAGATGTGATATTTAAATAAAACAACTAATTTTAAGAAAAATATTAAAGATAACCATTTTGAAAGAAAGAAAAATTGACCTTAAAGGAAAAATAACTAATTAATGCATGAAAATGGAAAAAATAACAAAAAAAAAAAAAAAGTTAATAAAATACAGATAATTAAAAAAAACAAAAAAGTTAGAATTGATTTTAGAACTCATGAGGTTTTTAATGGGATTGATGCAAAAACGTGTAACTCTTTACCCTTTTATAGATCTCCAACAATAGACTTAACAAGACGAAGTAAAAAAGGAGGGAAAAAAAAACGAATAAACAAAAAATTAACAATAGTAAACAAAGTACACAAACTATAAACAGAATGTAAACTAATTGTAAAAGATAATAAACAATAGCAAACTAAATATAAAACAAAGTTAAAATTAAAATAACAGGAAAAAAGATTGTTTTTTTAGTTTATTTGGTCCACAGCCTGCAATTGACCTTAAACATGCCTAAATACCTGATTTGCATTTAGGATTAGAGTGAATTGTAGTTCCAATCTACCATTAAGTAGGTCTTTAGATTATTATATATTTATTAGGTGATGAGTGAGAGGAGACTGATTGAAAAACTAGCTAGAAAAGCTTACTTGAGCATCAAGGGATGGCTGAATTTGAGCTAAATTGTAGATCTGCGCATTAGAACTTAAAAAAAAAATCTCAAGAGAGAAAGCGAGAGATGAATTTTTGACCGTCTAAGGGTGGGAACATGTGTTTTACTTCAATTATGTAAAGAGTTGGGATTTACATAGTGGTTAGATGTGGGCTAAATAAACATCAAAGAGACTAAATCTATGGAAAACTGATTCCATATCATATTAGGACTTAATTTAATTGATTTGTTGCCAAAGTAGAAAATTCTAGAATAATAAAAATCCGAAAAATTCTAGAACAAGCAAAAACTGGACTAGATAGAAAATCAGGGGACAAGCTGACTAAAGATTCAAAGCATGACCGATGATGGATGTATGGACTCGCAAACGTCCGTATGGATTCAAGCGACTGATTGCCTTTAATGGCGGTGAAGACGATAGCGAACATTATCTAACGAATAGATGGGAGTTTCTAGCATGCCATGTGGCAGTTAAAGAACACACCATATGGTTACTAGATGGTAGAGAGGAGAGTGTGCCATATGGCAATAGCTGAAGTTGCCATGTGGTGCAGGCTGCTAATCTGGCTGATGTGGTGGTAGGCTACCACATGGCGTCTCTTGGTTGGTGCCATATGGCGCTAATTGGCTGTTTAACTTGTTGACTATTAACTAGCGTATGACAACTTATGATCGGTCCACATGGTAACTGTTGGTTCAACTCTGGCTGGTTCAGTTTAATCTAGTTCAAGCTAATTTAGAGTATTTTCTTTGTTCTTAGTTCGATTTGAGCTTTCAGGTCTAAAAGAAAATCTCAATTTAAAGCTATGTGTATTTGAGGAGTAAAATGGCATTCGGCTCTGAGAAACTGCATCGTCTAGCTAAGAAAGGCTAAATTAGTGTTCAGTTTAAGCAACCAGATAAATCCAAATGAATAAATGAGATCGATTCCTGGCTCAGCCAGTCAAGAATCGATAGTAGGGCTTTGTAAGACTTGAATGAGCTTTGGTTGGGGCCTAGACAACTATTTTAGGAAAATAAGGGGAAACAGTTGTGTATAACACATTCTAAGTTTTAATGTTTATAAATAGCACATTGTTTTATATGTTAATAAATAGCATATTTTGATTTTAAATTACATATTTATCCTTTATAATCCATTTAACCTTTTTAACTTTAACTTTGTTTTAACATTGTTAATTCAATCTAAAAGTTGTTGGAGATATCTTTGCTAGGCAAAAACAGAAGAAAAACATATTCCTTGCTGAAATTTGGTAAACAAAAACATATTCATTGCTAAAATTTGATAGAGGTTAGACAATTTGCATAAACTCGGTTAAGTTTGTTGACATTTGGTTTTAAGTTGCTGAAATTTGTTATAACTTGGAGCTTTGAAAATATTGAAAATTTTGTTGCTTATAGATTCTTAGCAATTTTGTTTCATATTGAACCAATAATATTTTTCTTATTCAATAACTTTTGTTTTGGAGAAGAAGAAAAAGAAGAGATATTGTTTGGATATATGTACCATATTATACTGTGTAATTAGGCTTGGTTTAAGTGTAATTGGGTCTTAATCTTAGGTCAAATTTGTATTGGATTGGGATAAATTAGTATTTGTGCTTTCATTTTATCTTAGGCCCATTTATAAATTAAGGTTTCTTTTTATTAAAAGACTTAATTTAGTTATTAATTTAAGTCAGATAGGGATATTAAGCAGAAGCTAAGAAGTCTTAGGAGACTTACAGACTTATTCGAGAGGGAGTCAAACATGGTTGGAGTAAGGTGCATGCAAGAATGTGAAGCTATACATGGGAAGTTAGCTTTGGAATGGAGAGCAGTTGTGGACCTTAGGTGGAAAAATTTTACATAACTGTTTTCATTCATGTATAAATAGTTTAGGCATAATGTAAAAAAAGACAGAGACACCATCAATCAAACAAATACTCAAATCAATTCAAACTCTTAATTCAAAATACAACTTCATTTGTCCATTTATATCTGTCAATTTACAAGTTCAATTCCATTTCATTTTTGCTTGATCAAAAAGCATTTAAAGGTGTGTTTGGATTAACTTCCATTGCTGCCACTTGTTTCTGTTGACTTCTAAGTCTAGAACAACATTTTTGCATTTATCCTTTTTTGGTCGATTCAATCCTAGAAAGAAAAAACCAAAACATTGAGTTGTGTTTTAAATATAATTCAATCAAATCCAAATTTGCACCTTCTTTGGAGTTCATTGAGGAAGCATTTACCATTAAATCAACCAACAGCCTCAGAAGTTAGAGTTGGACACACTTTCTTTTACATTTGGTGTAATTATACACCTGGCACCCTCATTAGCTGCACACACTCAAGCTGTTAGCCAGCCAAAGATTCAAATTGCCTTTAGTTTACCAAAAAAGGCGTGAACACACATATATATCATTGTATATATGGTACATATGTCCAAACAATTAAAAGAAGAAGAAATATTTAAAAACAGAACCTGTCATGGTTAATTCTAGTACCAAACTTGATTGTGATTTTGAATTAATCAGACGAAAGCCCTTTATTCGAATTTTCATTTTAGAAGTTTTTGAGTGTGTAAAAAATTATTGGGTTTTAATTAATTATCAAACACATAAATTAACATGAAACTGAGCCATAAAAAGAAGAAAAGAATTACTACCTCCGTTTTTTCAGGTTCTTTATGTTTCCGTTTTTGGGTGTGTTTTTCATTTCTTTACGTTTCCATTTATGGTAAGTTTTGTAATTGTTTATTTTTTTTTTTATTGATATTGGTGAAAAAGTAAATTTTTTAGAAGGTTAGTAATTGTTTATTATTATTTTTGTTTTGATATTAGTGAAATGTTGATTTTATTGGTATTGGTGAAAAGCAAATGTAAAGAAACGAAAAACACGGAGGTAGTATTTTTTAGGGAAGTTTTGAATTTTTGTTGGAAATCGTATAATAGCTATTTACTTAAAATTATGAGTTATTTATCTCTTAAAAATTTCTATAATGTACAATCCACTATCTTTCACTCAAAAATTAATTAATTTAATTTGTAGAATTATAAATTTTGGTATTCACCATAACCAATCTACTTGTGCCCACGGCTGGGAAGAGTTATTTGATAGTAGAAATATATTAGGTTTTATTGAATTAATTTAGGATATATTCAATTATGACTTTTAATGATTTTTATAGATTTTTTTTAATGAGTGACTTTTAAAGATATTGAAAGACTTTTTAATTTTTTAAAAACTTTTATAGAGTTTTAAAGACTTTTATAGACATTGATGAATTTTAAAAGAATTTATTTTTTAATGGCTTTTATGAATATTGATGGATTTTAAAAGACTTTACTTTTACGATTAATAATAATACTAATAAATTTATATTTTTTATTTAATAAAAATAATTAATTCTTAAAATAGTATATAAAATTATATAAATTAAAATAAAAATTACACATTATATATTAAAATAATAATTTAAAAATATCTTTCCATTAGCAATATCTCTTTATCAATGGCATGGGTCGATATTGGGTAGTAGTAACACCATTTGAGAGGAAGAAATGATGGAATTACTAATTCTATTGAGTAGAAGCAACTCTGGTGGTTCGATCATCGGTCGGAGATTGATTATGTAAAAGTCTATAAAAGTATTGTGTAAAAAAATGAGAGAATTTGTTCACTCTTTTATATGTATTTTTAGCTAAAAAGTCATGGTCTGTAAAAGTTAATGATTTTTTGAATACCTACAAATTTTGAATGACTTTTTAAAAGTATTTAAAAGTCATAATTGAATACCTGCAGACTTTGAATAACTTTTATAAAATCTATAAAAGTCATGATTGAATACAACCTTACTTTCAAATTCATTAAAAATCTTGATTAGATACGCCTCTTAATTAGATGTTTAAGGGGTACTTTAATAAATTAGTTTAATTTTTGACATTTCAAAATCTTAGTAAGGTTGGGTTGGTTACTTCAATTTCTGCACTTGACTGAGGAAACCCTCAGAAATCAAATGTCCAAAAAGCTCTTTACTTTCCTTCTCTCTCGCTCTATGCGTTCTTTACCGTCTGCATCCCCTTCTCCTTCTAAAAATCTAATCTTTATTATCTCTAGATTCTTGTCTTCTTCTTCTTCCTCCGACAATCTTGAAGGATTAGTTGATCCTGACGATCCAGATACTTCCCGGGTTGATTCCATTCCCAGCAAAGAATTCTCCTTTTTACGCTCTTCTTTACTGGACACCAGCTCTGAAATAGGTAAATGCCCAAATGACGCCGTCTTGATTTCGAATGCTATTTTGAATAATAATGATGGGTTTGGGACCAACACCCAGAAATTTCTTAGGCAATTTAGAGAAAGATTGAGTGAGTCTTTGGTAGTTGAGGTTTTGCATTCAGTGAAAAATCCTGAATTGGTTACTAAGTTCTTTATATGGGCTGGCAGGCAGATTGGGTATAGTCACACTCAGGCTGTATATGATGCATTGTTAGGGATGATTGAAAGTAGTCGTAGTAAAAGCAGTAATGATAGAATACCGGAACAAATTTTGCACGAAATTAAGGATGATGACATGGAAGTACTTAGGAAGTTGCTTAATGCTTTGATTCGAAAGTATTGTGAAAATGGGTTGTGGAATGCAGCATTGGAAGAGTTAGGGAGACTTAAGGATTTTGGGTACAAGGCTTCAAGATCAACTTATAATGCTTTAGTTTATGTGTTCTTAAGAGCTGAAAAATTAGACACAGCCTATTTGGTTCATAGGGAGATGTCTGGTTTGGGATATAGCATGGATAAGTCTACTTTGGATTCTTTTGCTCAGTCTCTTTGTCGAGCAGGGAAATGGAGGGATGCATTGACATTAATTGAGAAAGAAGATATTGTGCCTGATACAATTCTTTATACCAAGATGATATCTGGGCTATGTGATGCTTCTCTTTTTGAAGAAGCTATGGAATTTTTGAATAGAATGCGAGCAAGTTCTTGTGTACCTAATTTCATTACATATAGGATTTTGCTTTGTGGGTGTTTGAGAAAAAAACAGCTTGGCAGGTGTAAAAGAATATTGAACATGATGATTGCCGAAGGTTGTTATCCTACCACTGGGATCTTTAATTCTCTAGTTCATGCTTACTGCAGATCAAAAGACTACTCTTATGCTTATAAGTTGCTCAAGAAAATGGTAAAATGTGGGTACCAGCCAGGTTACGTGGTCTACAATATATTGATTGGTTGTATTTGTGGCAATGAGGAGTTGCCTAGTATAAATGTTTTGGAGCTGGCTGAGAAAGCCTATTGTGAAATGCTTCATTCTGGGGTTGTATTGAATAAGGTCAACATCAGCAATTTCGCTAGGTGTCTTTGTAGTGTCGGAAAATTTGAGAAGGCATTTAATGTTATTCATGAAATGATGGCTAAGGGCTTTATACCCGATACTGGCACATATTCCAATGTCATTAGTTATTTATGCAATGCATCCAAAGTAGAGGAAGCTTTTCTTTTATTTCAAGAAATGAAAAAGAATAGAATTACTCCTGATGTTTATACATATACAATATTACTGGATAGTTTTTGTAAAGCTGGTCTAATAGAACAGGCTCGCAACTGGTTTGATGAAATGCAAAGAGATGGTTGTGCCCCAACTGTTGTTACTTATACTGCTCTTATTCATGCTTATCTTAAATCAAGGAAGTTATCATGTGCAAATGAAATTTTTGAGATGATGTTATCTGCAGGTTGTGTTCCTAATATCGTCACTTATACAGCTTTGATTGATGGTCATTGTAAAGCTGGAAAGATTGAAAAAGCTTGCCAGATTTATGCAAGAATGAAAAGTGATGGCACAGAAATCCCTGATGTAGATATGTATTTCAGAGTAGTTGATAATGAGTCCAAAGAACCAAATGTTTTTACATATGGAGCTTTAATAGATGGTTTGTGCAAAGCCCACAAAGTTAGAGAAGCACGGGACTTATTAGAAGCCATGTCAGCTGAAGGTTGTGAGCCAAATCAGATAGTGTATGATGCCTTAATAGATGGATTTTGCAAGATTGGTAAACTAGAGGAAGCGCAAGAAGTGTTTACTAAGATGTTTGATCGTGGTTATGCTCCAAACGTGTACACTTATGGCTCTTTGATTGACAGATTGTTTAAGGATAAAAGGTTGGATCTTGTATTAAAAGTCTTGTCCAAGATGCTGGAGAATTCGTGTGCTCCCAACGTTATTATTTACACTGAGATGATTGATGGTCTATGCAAAGTTGGCAAGACAGATGAAGCCTACAAACTTATGCTTATGATGGAAGAAAAGGGATGTCACCCAAATGTTGTGACTTATACTGCGATGATTGATGGTTTTGGGAAAGCAGGTAAAGTTGACAAATGCCTTTACCTGTTGCAGCAAATGGGTTCCAAGGGCTGTGCTCCTAATTTTGTCACGTATAGGGTTCTGATAAACCACTGTTGTGCTTCTGGTCTTTTAGATGAGGCTTACAAACTTTTAGAGGAGATGAAACAGACATATTGGCCAAAGCACGTAGCAACTTATCAGAAAGTCATTGAAGGTTTCAGCCGTGAGTTCATTGCATCTCTTGGTCTTTTAGTTGAGTTGAGAGAGAATGATTCTGTACCAATTACCCCTGTTTATAGACTTCTGATTGATAGTTTTATCAAGGCTGGAAGGCTGGAAATGGCCTTAGATCTGCATGAAGAGATGTCATCAATGTCTTCATTTTCAGCTGCCTACCAGAATACATATATTTCTTTGATTGAGAGCTTTGCACTTGCATGCAAGATTGACAAAGCTTTTGAGCTATACGCAGACATGATTAATAGGGGCTATGTTCCAGAGCTAACCATATTAGTTTATCTTATTAAGGGGCTGATAAGAGTTAACAAGTGGGAAGAAGCTATGCAACTGTCCGATAGCATATTCCATATGGTTTGTTTCTGTAGCTTGTCTTTTTCTTTCATAATCAACTGCAGATTTTTGTTCTATTGTTTCTTTTTTTTTTTGAAAAGAACACGGGACTTGATTCACATAGCTCTTCCATCCTATCTGTTTTGGAACAGGACAACCAGTGGGTTCAAGAAAAGCAGACAGTTAATGCAAATTAGTTTTGCTGTACCTCTATGTCGATTTGACTTAGACATTGGATTGCACCAAAATGTGATTTTCTAGAGGTTGACTCACATTATGATGGTTCAATTTGCATTGTCAAGGGTCTGATCTGATGTGGCAATGTGGTCTGCGCATTAGATATGGTGTAAGCGATTCGGAAGTTCTAAATTCCTATGTATTTTGTTATTTGGTGGGACTTGCTTGTTCTTGTACATGGCCTGGTACTGGATTTAGACTGTCATTCATACATTCTTTGCTCTGTGTTGACTGTTGAGCATGATTATATATTGTGTTTTTTTTTTTTCCATGCAGAACTAGTGCAAGTGAGTTTCACAGACTTCTTCAGCTTGCATCTACTAAACTTTATTCAATTTGCAAGTGGGGCATTGAGGGATTGATAGAGACAGTGGGAAGATTACTGGAATTGGTTGCCATTGCTACTCTTAGTTCATGTTTGGCTAAAGATGGTTGTTAAACAAGAACCAAAAAAGCTTAAAAGGTTTTCTTTTTTAAATTTTAGTGTCTTAATTTAACTAATGAGTTGAGCGGAGCACTTCAGACTTAACTTTAAATTTCAGTTTCATTTGATTTTGTAGGGCTATGATGAGTATATGTCATTAATTTGCTCAGATCAGAGTAATTCATCCCGGTGAGAATATGCTCTTCTGCTGTTATGAACCCATTTTCAAATATTTGATTTTCTGGTTTCGTTGCAAAGAAAGAAGTTAAAAATAAAAAAGAAAATTATCAGCTGATGGTATTTCTGAATCTTTATAATTACTGTTCAATTCTGATTGTGTCTAACATATTTATATAGATTAGTTATATGTCCCAGTTGGATAAAAGAGTGAGATAGATTTAGCAATTGATTTTCTGTATTATTCTAGAACTCTTCTTTCTCATTTGCTATAATTTGTTCTATTCATTGTACAGAAGTTAGTAAATAAAGATTCTAAATCCAAATTTCTTTATGGTACTAGAGCAAAACTTTTAAGTATACAGATTCTGATTGATTCAAGGCCTATTTTTTCTCCTTTCATGCTACAATCTGTCTTGTAGGTTGAAATGGCGACTGGGACTGAAATCATATGTCATCTGCTACTGCAGATCACCATCAAAACCTTTTAAATCAATATTTTATCTACTCTAATGGAAATTTGGTGCTTATCAGGATGTAATTACCACGTTCGATCATGAGCGAGGAAAATGGTATTCATCCAAAAACAAGCTGGATATTCATTAGTGTGTCTAAAACAAGGCATCTCTTGAATTTCAGATCTGCAATGAGAAATAGCCAGTTTTGAGCAAGGTATGCTTTGGTACGTATTATTTTGTTGCTCTCGAAATCTTGTGCACTGAGCTGCTTAAGTTTGGATTAGGGTTTAGCATGTGATAGACTAGAATGGAAGTGTTGGTTCCATGTCATGGAGCCTACATTATTCGGTTTTATTATTTATTTTATATTTTAGTGAATAACAGTTAAAGGATCCATACAGCGATCCGAACTAATTTGGGACTGAGGCTTATTGTTACTTTTGTGTTAGTTTCGTAATTTACCTTTCAGAAGTAAAAATTTGTGGATTACATTAGGAACTGACTTAAAATTTGTGTTAACACCTTGAAATAAAATGTGGTATTAAATGGGATTTGCTTCTGCATTCTGCTTCTTTGTTGGATTTTGGCTTTATTATTGTTATTTGTTGCAAATGTCTCCAGCTAAGATGTCAAGATTCATGAAGCTGCTGAAAGACCATACATACATGTTCTGTGGCTCTGCTGCTGCAGTGTTTTTTATTTTATGAAAGCTGCTT
>CATIWJ010102020.1:0-17001 GCA_949640765.1 Croton laevigatus
TAGTCGATTTAATGAATTAATTAATTTTTACGAAATTTTCAATTTACCAAATTTAACGAATAATCTTCTTATTTAACGAATTTAACGTTTTTAACGAAATTTTATAAAAATGCTGTAAAAACTGCAGTAAAAATAAAGTCACAAATTTCATCTAGATGGAGAGACTACGAAGTAATAGAGAAAACAAATAGAAAATAGTGAGTGGCAGAAGAGAAAAATAAAGAGGTAGAAAAAAAATGGAAAAAAGAGGCTCTTAGATTTATTTTGGTGTTAAACATTTAATATGTTAATTCGGAAAAAATATTTTTTAACGAAAATTTGACGAGGAATTTAGAAACGTGGCACTAGCAGGACAAATATGACGTGGCAAGAAGAAAGAGAAAGTGGAAAAAATTGTGAAATTTTTTATTGAGTTAGTGGGTGTTGTCAAATCATGTTTTTTGGTGGAGTAATTTTATATTATAGTGTAATTATTAGAAGAATAAGGGTATTTTGGGATAAAAGTATAGAAAATATGTTTTTTCTTAATCCACGTGTAAAAGGAATCTTTGCTATATAAATGAAATGGAGGGAGTATTGTTTTTATGGAATAATGATTTCGTGTTTTTTTCTTTTATTAAATATATAATTTTAGTGAATTACGAATTATTTTTTAATTTATAATAAATTTTATTATTTTTTATATATATATATACTTTTTTAATTTAATTCAGAGTCCAATTTTAATATTTCGTAAAGAGTTTTTTAAATTTGTGAGACAACCATACTTATTTTAAGTGTTTTTTCCAGTTAAGTGCCTTGCTAATAACTGTTTTAACCTTAATTATATTATTAATAGTATTTTCTTAATTTGAAAAAAAAAACTCTTCTTCATGAAGAACTAGTGCTGCGCTTCTTCTTCTTCCTCCCATCCAACCCAGAATCCCCGCTGCCGCCGCCATTACTACCATCTCTTTCATTTTCTTCTCTTCTCATTAAGCCGAGATCATCTTCCTCACTAAATTCACATAATTTAAAGTAATTTTCCTCAACTTCCTCCTCAATAAACAAAAAAAAAAATCAAGTTAAACAAAAAATCACATAATCAAATTTCCATAATCAAATCGCAGGAACCAATTGAAGTTAGCAACCACTTTTGCTTCCAAATAAAAAAAAAAAAGAAGTTAGCAACCTTGTCTTTAAATGTTGAATTGAAAAGGGCATGAACTAGATTTTAAAAAAAAACCAATAAGACAAAAAAAATTAAAATAAGAACGGTCTGGGTAGAGGTAATTCGGCGAAGAAACCCAGATTACCACTACAACCACCATTGTCGACTGAACTGTCACAACTCACTTGTCGTTCGAAAGCTCCTCCTTCGGCAATCTCCACGATGCTAACTTGCTCTCTTCGACAATCTGCCACAATTCTAGCTTGCTCTCTTCGGCAATCTGCCACAACTTCCTCCCTTGCTCTCTTCAATAACCATTTCAGCATACTGGTTTATTATTTATGTCGTAATGCAAATTATTTATTATTGCGTGTCTATGATTTAAGATAACATTCTTAAAAAAAAACAAGGAATCTGCCATTTCCATTTCAGGCTTTATCGTATTCATATTCTAGGTGGAGTGAATACTGCAGGTGGAATGGTGAGGAGGGTATATTTTTTTAAATTTTTTTTCTTCTTTGTTTTAAAATTAAGAAAATAATATTAATAATATAATATAAAACTCACTCTGTTCACAAAAATAGGAAAGATTCCTCTTTCACGTAAATTAAAAAACCTCAAATTTCTCCACTTTTATCTCAAAATACCATTTTCTATCTAATCAAGAATACATCAAGTTCTCACTTTTTCTCCACTTTCTCTTTCTCGATCTTCTCTTTCTCTTCTTTCCCGTCGAAATTCTTAAGGATCACCTTAAGGTCCCTTTTCGGCCAAATAAAAAAAAAATTTAGAAGCGAAAGCATAAAAATTTCAATTCACCAACCTCACCATTTGCCACCACTTTCTCTGAGTTGCTGGGTTCACAATTTCAGAAACAGAAGTGTGACGGAGGAGAAAATCAATTAGCAGTGGTGGATATTGTTGAACAATGATTCTACTTTTGCGATTTTAAGAAGTGATGTGGTGGTTGGTTTTGCGATTCATTTATACCACCAATAAATACCCTCGGATTTCGGCGAGATGAAGAACGTTGTCGCATACCAGAACACAGTAGCTACTTAATTCTTCAAAATCGTTTCTCAATTTTTTTTTCAAATTTTTTTCTCACCGCTCAGACTCTCACGCCATCACCAAATGGACTAGAACTAGTTCTTGTCATTCACTCATAATCGCATTCACTTTTCAGTCCAACCATGAAAATAGAGGGCTTGCATCCTCTCTCTCTCTCCTTTATTTTTTCATTTTGTTCTCTATAATCAATTTTGGTGATTGAATGTTCTAAAATTCTTCCAAAGTGTTATATGTACATTTTTTTGTATATGTCACATTATCCCACTATTTGAATGAAAATGGAAATACCTTGTTTAGTAAAATGTAGCCTATTTTCTGTATTATATGGCTAGTTATTTATTTGATGATGTCACACTTTGATAAATATGTTGCCTACTTTATAATATAGTTTTCTATTATGTAATTATGTGGGCTATTTGAAAGAAAATGGAAATACTTTATTTTGCAAAATGTGGCCACTCTTTTTTGTATATGTGACCAGTTATTCATGTGATTAGATCACACTTTGATAAATATGTGACCTACATTATAATATAATTTCATGTTATGTAATTATGTGGCCTATTTAAATGAAAATGGAAATACTTTGTTTTGCAAACTGTGGCCTTTTTTTTCTATTATATAGCCAGTTATTCATGTGATTAGATTACACTTTGATAAATATGTGGCCTACTTTATATTATAATTCCCTATTATGTTATTATGTGGCATATTTTTGAATAGTATGTACCTTTGATGCAAGCCTTTGAATAAATTATTTGATGATCACGTGATGAAGTACTAACACATAAATAAAATTGTGATTCCAAGGACTTATCCAAATATTTCAATAAAAATTAAACTAACATTATGATGATCAATGGAATTCTTAAAGAATTTGTAGTTAAAACATTAGGTCAAGTTCAATTATTCTAAATTATGATCATGTGATTAGGTACCAATACATAATGAAACTTGTGATTTCAATGACTTATCCAAGTATTTCAATAAATATATTGCCAACATTGTGATGATCAATGGAATTCTTGAGGAATTAGTAGGTAAAACGCTAGATCAAGTTTAATTATCCTAAATTATGATTATGCGATTAGGTACCAACACATAATGAAACTTGTGATTTCAATGACTTATCCAACTATTTTAATAGAAATTGAGCCAACCTTGTGATGATCAATCAAATTCTTGAGAAATTAATAGTTAAAATACTAGATTAAGTTCAATTATCCTAAATCATATCATATGATTAGGTACCAATACATAATGAAACTTGTGATTTCACTGACTTATCCAAGTACTTCAATGCCAACCTTGCGATGATTAATGGAATTCTTAAGGAATTAGTAGGTAAAATATTAGATCAAGTTCAATTATCCTAAATCATGATCAGGTGATTAGGTATCAACATATAATTAAACTTGTGATTTTAATGACTTATCCAAGTATTTCAATGAAAATTGAGCTAACCTTGAGGTGATAAATGAAATTCTTGAGGAATTAGTACTTAAAACACTAGATTAAGTTCAATTATCCTAAATCATGATCATATGATTAGGTACCAATAAATAATGAAACTTGTGATTTCAATGACTTATCCAAGTATTTCAATAAAATAAATGCCAACCTTATGATAATCAATGGAGTTATTAAGGATTTAGTAGGCAAAATACTAGATTAAGTTCAATTATCCTAAATCATGATTGTAAGCCTCCCTTCTCACCTACGTGCCAAACCTACTGCTGGTCAAAAGAAGGGTCGCCTATCGATCAGCAAAGAGGTCGCCCTCAGCGACCTCTCCACACGACCAAGGTTGGAACATCTCCTAAACCTTCCTCTTAGCTAGCTCGAGCCCGACCTGCACCTAACACTGCTATTGGCATGTTACCTACTATACATGTGGCACTCCAGAAGTTGCATGTATGGTCACACCCTATACCGTCACATATGCCTTTTCATAGTGAACATACAGTGTCCCGACCATACCTTCCACTGTAGGGGCACTGTGCTCCAAACCACTATAAATACCACTCCCACTATAAATGACCAATAACAACAATTCAGTCTACAATTGGTGCGGTGAGCGTGGATGAGAGAAAAACTTTAGATCCTTCAGTATTGTGGTGTGCAAAAAATCAGCCATGAGTGGAATGGACGAAACTCGCGACATCCAAAACACTCAAGAAAACCAACATGCAAACTCTCAACTACTAACCTCTCTACCCCAGGGGCCGATCTCTTCTATGCCCTTGGAGGGAGAGGACATGCACCCTACGATTCTTCCTCTGTCCACTCTCCTCCATCGTCGCTTAGAGGACAATTTTCACCTCTAGGCAATGGCGTAGCTTAACCTTCCTCTTAACCCCTGCATAACCTCAACACTTTTCAAGTCACTTCCACTCCAGCCCCTCCCCCAATTCAACAAGAACTGTTATTCAGCCTATTCGCTTAGTTCTTGCAGTAAACACTAGCTTTATGATACCTACGACATCAACCCTAAGGCCAAGTTTGCCCCTCCCACCAGTTAGGGCCCATTTGAGCAACCCTTTAATAAAGACAGCTCGACTAGAGAGCTGGGTGTAACTACCTAGCATGCGCGCAGAAGATGAATTTCCGAAAGAGAGAGGTTGCGAGGAGATGCGTCGTTCCCTTAGCAGACATCCTGCTGTTACCAAGCCAAGAGAGCCATCCCTTTTCTATTACAACAATAATCTCGAGGTGGGGGCAAGAGTCCTTGGTGCAGATAAATGGAGAGAATATGAGCGTGACCGTCACCATGAGTCTCAATGGGGCGAGCAAGAGCTAAAGGCTAAGGTCGAACAGTGGGTTAAAGGTATACAAGGCGACGATAAGTTTGAGTAATATGACACCTCAGTTTGTCTTATTCGTAATAACACCCCAAATCCATCTTACGAATAAGACAAACTGAGATGTCACAAGTAAACTTTCAGAGTGCATCCCCTTTCGTACTTAACATCAAAACTATTCCCATTCCTACTTGGTGGAAGGCGCCTAACTTTAAGGTGACTTATTCAGGTAAAGGGGATCCCCGTAGTCATGTTCGGCTTTATCACTATTTTATGGTAGCTACAGGAGCAACAGATGCTCTCATGTGCAATCATTTCCCAAAAATATTAACAGATGATGCCAGCGAAAGGATAAATGATTGAGGAGGTTATGATAGCGATAGAAGCAGAGCCAACCTCAATTCCTACATCCTCTACTATTTTTATAATAAACAAAAGCCACTCCAAGGGACCTGCTCTTTATGAGCATAGGCAGTGCACCCACAGTACCGAACTCTATTGTGACTATCATAAATTATCGGGTAAAAAAACTGCAGAATGCAAGGTTTTAAGGGTAGAAACGGACCACATGCTGTAAACATGCAAATTAAGGAGCCTTGTAAATGCTTTTAGGCAGCAAAAAAGTAGAGCCGTTAGAGGTTCTGTTGATAGAACATCGATAGCAGAGGAACAAAGGCCAAATAAAAAAGGCCAGGGATCCAAAACTAGAAAGGAGCCGCAAAGCACGATCTACATAATCTTGTCAATAGAGCTTGAAGAGAGTGGCAATCAGGAAGGAAAGCGATCTGCCAAAGACGTGTTTCTAGCCAGAGAAGTTGATCCGATAGATCTTGTCATCTCTTTCTCAAAGGAATATGGATGCCCCAAAAGGGTATAACTTACCCACACAGTGATACTTTAGTCATAGAAGCCGATATAGCCAATTTTACGTTAAAGAGAATTTTAATCGATGACAGAAGTGCAATCAACATTTTATGTAACACCCCTTCTAGGCCCACGAATGAGTCTAGAAGAAACGTTACTTTTATGGTTTGTAGTTGGTTGTCCTATATTCTTTTCTTTTTCTTTTCTTTATATATATATATATACACACACACATGCAAATCATTCATCACATCATAAGCACTTCTATATCTCTTCCTTATAACCTCCATCTCAATCAAGTCAAACTTTCATACCCTACTACATATCAAACTTACATAGTTGAGCAAATCAACTACCATACTAATACATATCATTCTAATACAATTGTACTAGTGCTAAGATTATAAAAGAATAATTACAATGCTAATTACATGTTCTAACAACTTCATGTACATGCCAAATCTAAATAGTACAAAATCCAAAAGGGTATACCCAAAAGCTTGTGTTGTTCGTGCTGAAAGCGACTGGCTGCGACCGATGACTACTCTACTAATCTTCGACCTACGACTTTAGACAAGTAAACTTGCTGAGCAAACTTTTCTCAGTGGGTGCTTTAACCGAAGTTGGAAACAATATTTATTTGAAAACATATAAAGTAAAGCACAACAAACCATTGATGAAATCATTTAATGAAAGCATGATATATCCATGAAAAACCTTCGTAAATAAACTTTTAGAGAACTAACAAATAACACACGTTTTAATCAGATGAGAATTCATTTACTTATGTTTTTAGCATTAGTGGCATTCGATAGAACTTGACGATAGGAATCGGGGCCCTATACATATCCCGTATAGCCGTTTGTAGACTATAACATCGATACCATAGATTTCGTATCCTGTGTAGCCATTTGTAGACTAACACTCCAATACCTTTCTTATTCATATATTCATTCATTCACAACACGTATTTCGTATAGCCATTTATAGACTATAACGCCAATACGATTTTACATTTCATTTCATAAATCATATCAATATCATTATCATTATTCTTACCGCTATTCTTAACCCTACGATGCATCGTATTCTTATCACTAGCGTTCTAAAGCGAGCCACATGAGCTTAATAAGAAATAAACATCTTTCAAGTCCTTTCAATGTCATTTCACATTTGTCATAATCATTCTCATCCTTTTCCATCATTTTTCCATACTCATAAACATGTATATATATATATATATATATATATATATATATATATATCTCTCTCTCTCTCTCTCTCTCCTAGACATTAACACACTTGTCAAGTAGTATTGAAACCATTCAATTCCATTTACAAAATCATTTGGAAACAAAATCTGATTTTCAAATTGCAGGCTGGGTCGCACGCGCGAGGGTGTAGTTGCTGGCGAGACCCTGCCTTGGCAAGAGAATCGTGACAAAGATGCCCTTGGTCTCGGGCGAGACCAAATTTCCAATCAAGTTTGGAAATTCTACACAGGTGTCGCGGACTTGACGGTTTAGGTCACGACCGCAAAACTTGAAGCATAACTCCAGAAGCTGTTGGAAATTATGTCGCGACCCCGCAGACGTACCTCGCGGATGAGACACCCCTTCGACAAGCCTATCGCGAGCGCGACACCTTTTGAAAATAGATTACAGGTTCCAAAAATCACTTTTCTTCAAAGATACTATCTCCTAACTTCAACATTCAGACTCAAACTCATTCTAAAGCAACATGTACATTTTATAAGATTTGAAACAAGGTGTAACCACAAGAAAATCAATTTTCTCATCGAAACTTCAAACTAACATTTCAACAACATAAATACTCAAATTTTCAAGAAAACCAAAATCAAACTTGAAGAAATAATAGGTCAAAGCACCAAACCTTAAATTTTGAGTTTCTTCCAAGCTCAAGCAACCTCTTCCCATTTTCCTTTGCTTTAGCCTCAAGATCACCTATAATATACACATATTTTTAGTGTCTACTAAAAATAAACTCAATCTCTAACTACATCTTCTTAGGGTTTATAGTTTATCCTAGATCTTTACCCATACCAACTTGACCTACTCTTATCTTGGAAGATTTTTTTTCTAAATCTTCCTTAGATCTACCATAACCCTAACTCAATCACAAAAGAATAAATTCTAACTTAAATCTTACCTTCTATCCTTGATCTCCTTAAAGTTATGGATATTGAGACTCAAGAAATACTCCTTAATCTTGAATAGAGAGGTCGTCTAGGTTAAGGAAGAAGTGAAATATGATGAAGGTAGAAGAAAATAATAAAGTTGGAAATAGAGAGAGAGGTGGGACGGTAGAGAGGGGTGGAAGAATAGAGAATGTTCTAGATTAGTGAAGAAGAAGATATTTTTGGTAGGGTTTGGAATGGATTTACATGTATATATATGTGTTGATATGGGCCTTGGCCTATGCCCTAGCCCATTCTCTTCTTAGCTTCTCTATTTCAAATTCATATGCCCAACTCTATTCTAACCCATCTCATAATTACTAATTAGTAACTTGAAAATTACCTCTAAGCCCATTCGATGCTAACACGTATCCCAAGGTCGACTCCAGCGCTTCTACGCCTCGGAAGCTGGAACCCTTAACAAAGTGTAACACCCCAAATCTAACTCACGAATAAGACAGACCGAGGTGCTACGACTATTTTGACTCCGTTAACTACTAAATAAAGACATACATATATTAATATTATCATCCATTTATAGTTACATCAGAGTACGATTATTTATTTTACAGACATTTTAGATAATATATTACACAAAGATAAAGTAGCTTTTATTTATTATACATGCCATATGTTACAAAGATTTATGCCGCAACACGTACTGGGTAGATATTCAGTGAATGCCTCGAACTGCTATCTTCAATCTACTAACCTGCGAGTTACAAAAATAACTCGTTGAGCAGCTCCATGCTCAGTGGGTACAGACACATATATTTATAAAGTAGTATTTTTTTTAAAACCAATTGACGAATTCATTTCTTAAAAATAAATTTATACATATTTTTAAATCATGAAATCAACTTTGCAAAATCATAAATCAAAGAAATAATCATTTATCATACAACATAATTTATCATTTGCTCTACTGATATTTTCGAACACCGAGGATAAGACTAGGGATTACAATTCAGATATAGATCGCAGCTATTCACGAATTGTATTAATCACTGTTCAATTCGGATATAGATCGCAGCTATTCACGAATTGTATTAATCACTGTTCAATTCGAATATAGATCGCAATTATTCTCGAATTGAGTTAATCATTGGGTCGTAGATCGCAGCTACTCCCGTTGTATCTCATTTCTCATTTCACATCATATATTACACTGCGCAGAATTTTTCAACCATATGTCATGATATATTCTTATCTCTAAGGTTCCATAGACCAAGTAGAGCACAAAGTAATTTCCATATCACAATAATCATTTCTCAACTTTCTTTCTCATTCAATTCAAATACCCATTTTGCAAATAATTATGTTTGATAATAAAATTCAATTCTCATGCTTTAATAATAATCATTGAGAAATAAATAAATTTCACTGCAATATAATTCAATCAAAATAAATATTGGAAATATGTTGAATTTTGTTCCTTTGCAGATGGTATCGCCACCTCACCACCAACAAATGCCACCAAACTCCATGCTTCCGCCACCTTGCACCCTTCTTTGCCAACAACAAAATCCTGCTGCCACCTAATCCCATGTAAAAGCCTCCTTTTAAGCCACCTAGCAATTCCCATGCACTCTTTTAACTTTGCCACTAAACACCTTATAGTTCATTTTCCAACATTACTCCCTTTTGTCCTCTTCTACTACTACATTTCCCACTTAACATTTTCCAAGACTAGCAATTTTGTCTTCAAGCATGCCACACTTCCTCCACCTTTGCCACTTAACACTCCACTTTCATAAAAAAAACAAAACCCATGCCACCTATCATTTTATTTTGCCAACTCATCTTCCACTCCTTTCAAATTTCTGCATGCATAGTTTGATTTTTCCCTTTTCACATATTAGTCCACCATTAACAATATTCTTTTCAATCAAATCCTTAATATTTACACTCTAGTCCTTGATTTCTTTTTAAGTTTCCAATTACATTCTTATTATGCCGTTAAATCCCGTTAATTAAATTTTCGGATGTGACACAAAGACACTATTAACATATAACAACTCATAAATTATTGTCTTAAATAAAAAACGGGATGTGATATTTTAACACTTCAAGCCTTCTCTTAGCTGAAAATCGATATGAACATGATCCGACAGATCAGGACTCCTAATGTGGGAATTTCGAGAAAACCCATAAAGACTAAAGGCATCATTGAACTCTAAGTTGAGTTGGCGAGCGGGAACATGTTGCATGCACTAGGGCTTTCACCCTCATTATCGACACCCTCTAGCTTATAATGCCATTATGGGACGCCCTTTTTTGAGTAAAGTGGGTACGATGACCTCTATCAGATATCTCACTTTAAAATGTTTGTCTCCTATTAGGGTAGCAGTGGTAAGGATGTTAGAAAACGGCTAGGGAGTCATATTACACTGCAGTCAGAGGAGACCATATTATCAACATAATAGAGATCACAAGAGCCCACATCACATCACCAGAAGAGATGGAAATGTTAGGAATACCTCCCCCTCGGGGTAATCTTCTAACCATCGAAAAGGAACAAACTTTGGTCGTGGAGCTAGTGCTAAAGGAATCCTATAGTGACAAAGTAGAAACCTCAAAGGAAGCAGCCTTTAAACCAAAAACATCAATGAATGATGCAGATGAAGATGAGAAGTTTGAGAAGTTTAACCCGAAGGATGGGTGCCCTTCATAAGAATAAGCAGCCGCTATTGAAGATTTGAGGGAGGTGATCTTCCAATAAGGCAAAGTTATAAAAGCAGGTAGTGAAATGGGAGAAAAGTTAGCATTAGTGGAGAATTTTTTAAGATAAGAAGTAAACAGTTTTGCGTGGAAGCTGGAAGACATCGTGGGGATTGATCCCTCAGTTATTGTGCACAAGCTAAGTATTGACCCAACTTACCCACTAATGGAACAGAAAAAATGAAAGCATTCGAAGGAGAAAGACATTGCCATCGAAGCAGAGGTATCCAAATTGGGAAAAGCAGGTTTTATCACGGAAGTAGATTACCCGAAATGGTTAGCCAACATTATGATGGTCAAAAAGTCAAACGAAAAGTGGCAAATGTGTGTCGATTTCACTAACTTTAATAAGGTATGCCCAAAGGATGCATATCCTTTACCTAGTATATATAATTTGGTTAATTCTATAGTAGGGTACGCAATCTACTCTTTCATGGATGCAGCAAGTGGCTACCACCAGATCATGATAGACCAAGCAGATGCCAAAAAACCCACCTTTATTACTGAAATGGTGACATATTGTTATAGAGTTATGCCTTTCAGATTGAAAAATGCTAGAGCCACTTATCAATGATTAGTCAATAAAATGTTCAAGGAGCAGATAGGCAGAAACATGAAGGTCTACGTGGATGATATGATTGTAAAAAGCAAGTCTGTAGAGGAGCACATTTATGACCTGGAGGATGTATTTGGAATACTTAACCAGTATAAGCTCAAGCTTAATCCTGAGAAGTACGCCTTTGGAGTACAGGGTGGGAAGTTCTTAGGATTTATGGTCTCACGAAAAAGAATCGAAGTAAACTCGGAGAATGTCAAGGCAGTTATAGATATGCAACCGCCTTGGACTTTGCACGAGGTCCAAATTCTCAATGGGCGGCTGTGGCGTTGGGAGGATTTATGTCCTGTGCTGCTCGACGATGCCTCCCTTTTTCCAAGCTGCTAAAGAAAGAAAAGGAATTCACATGGGACATCGAATGCCAAAAAGCTTTTGAAGAAATCAAAACCTTTTTATTCACACCGCCTTTGTTAAGCATGCCACTACCAGGAGAAGTCTTATACCTCTATTTGGCAGCTACAAATGAGACCATTACCTCTGTTCTAGTGCGAAAAGAACAAGACAAGCAGTTAAGTATTTATTATACTAGTAAAATGCTTGCAATATTTTACGATCGAAAAGGTCATGTACGCAGTCTTAGTAAGTTCGGTCAAGCTGTGGCAATATTTCTAGCCCTACACTATTTGTGTGAGAATGGCCTTTCCTCTAAAGAAGTTATTACTCAAAGCTAACGCATCAGGTCGTATGGTTGAATGGTCCATTCGACTAAGTGAGTTTGACATTCATTATGAACCCCGTAAGGTATTGAAAGCTTAAGTGCTGGTAGATTTTATAGTCAAATTCTTGGGGTCAAGATATGAGAAAAATAGCACAGAGGCCACAAGCCTTTGCAAAACTCAAAAGCATGGTACATGGGAACTCTGGATAGATGGATATCTAATCACGGAAGGTCTAGCAATAGCAGCAAAATATGAGGCTCTTATCATGGGCCTTTGCCTAGCCAAAGAAGTATGCCCTATGTATCTACATCTTTTCTCCGATTCAAGATTGGTGGTTAGTCAAGTGCAAGGCATTTACTCCATTTGCAATTCCCTACTACGATGATACAGGGCGGAAGCAACGAATCTGCTTAAGTTTCTTAAAGAACAGGGGGCGACTTGTATGGTCACCTTAATTGGAAGAGCACAAAACACGAAATCTAATGCTTGGGCCAAACAGGCATCCAGAGATGAGGTATATGGTAATTGCCTTTACAAGGTTACCAGCTTCCCTTGTATCGAAGCGATTGAGGTCGCATTTCTGGAAGAAGAAGAAAAAGAAACATGGATGACCCATATAATTAGATATTTGACTACTTGGGAGGTTCCCCATGATAAGGCTCAAGCAACCAAGCTAATTTGGAAAGCTGCTATGTATTCTTTTCAAGAAGGGACCCTCTATAAAAGATCACTTTCTCATCCTTGGGCTTGATGCCTTGATGAAAAAGTGTGTCATTATGTCATTGACAAGGTTCATACTGGAGCAGAAGGGGCACATGAAGGAATCGAAGCCTTAGTAAGGAAAATTTTACGGTTGGGATACTTCTGGCGGACCCTGAAGAAAGATGTGGAGCAGTAGGAAAGTCAGTGCCAGTCTTGCCAAATTCATGGGCACCATCTACATCAACCTCCTCAAAACCTAAGGCCTCTTAGTAAGGTGTGGCCTTTTACAATATGGGGTATTTACATTTTGGGACCGTTCCCACCTTCAATAGGACAAAAGCGTTTTATGGTAGTGGTAGCTGACCACTTTACCAAGTGGGTAGAAGCAAAGGCCCTTCCCACTATTAGCACTGCAAAAATTATTAGTTTCTTCAAGGAGTCCATCATATGAAGGTTTGGGGTGCCCCACGATTTGGTAGCAGACAATGGATGACAATTTGACAGTGCCCAATTCCAAGAATTTTGCAATGAGTGGAAAATTACGTTTTATTTTACTTCTATCGCCCATCTTGAATTCAATGGGCAAATGGAAATAGTGAACAAGGCCATTCTGCAAGGCTTAAAAATGAGGTTGGAAGATGAGCACCATAATTGGATAACAAAGCTAGAAATGTGTTATGATCATATAGGATGACACCAAGAAAGGCAACTGGTAAGACATCAAGAAAGGCAACTGGTAAGACATCATTTTCCTTGGACTACGGATGTAAAGCAGTTCTCCAAGTTAAAACTAGCATGCCGAGTTATAGAGTGGCTCACTTCAATACCGACAAAATAATGTCGACATTAGAATAGCTTTAAACTTGGCTGAAGAAACTAGAAAAGAAGTTCAGACGTGAATAGCTGCTTATCAGCAACGAGTTGCCCGATATTACAATAGAAGTGTTAGAGCAAAGAGTATAGAAGAAGGCGACTTGGTACGGAGAATAGCTAATCTTGCAAAAGGAAATGCTGGAGTAGGAAAATTGAGCCCGAACTGGGAAGGTCCTTACAAGGTCACGACCAAGATAGGTCTAACCACTTTTAGATTGACCATGTTGGATGGTTATATTGTCCCCAGAATATAGAACGCCGCTCTGCTCAAAAAGTGTCACATAAATTCTACTTTGATTGCACACATATTATAAAACACTAACGAATTATATGTCTTTTTGTCTGATCTTGCAGTTTCTTCAGACTATTCAATGCCTCGTATGTGCTTGGCCTACATAACACCCCGCATGCGCTTAGGCCTCCAAATTTTCAATGCCTCAGATGTGCTTGAGCCCCAATGCTCCGTATGCGCTTAGGCCTTCAGACTTTCAACACCTCGTATGTGCTTGAGCCCTATTGCTCCGCATGATCTTGAGCCTTTAGACTTTCAATACCTCCTATGTGCTTGAGCCCCAGTGCTCTGTATGTGTTTGGGCCTCCACACTTTTAACGCCTCGTATGTGCTTGAGCCCCAATGCTTCGCATGCGCTTGAGCCTCTATAGATAAATGAAAATAAGACCTCGCATAGGGACCCGTTTCCACCATTTATTGAGGCACAGAGATAATAATAAGTCCTAATACGCTGGACCTCATCATTACGCTTAGGCCAAGTTATATAAAGACCTCTATGAGGCAAGCCTCTCTGAGGGCTCAAGAAGAGTAAGTCCTAACACGATGGACCTTGTCCACACGCTTAGGCCAAGTTAATATAAAGATCTCCACGAGGCAAGCCTCTTTGAGGTCTCAAGAAGAGTAAGTCCTAGCATGCTGGACCTCATCCTTACGCTTAGGCCAAGTTAATATAAAGACCTCTATGAGGCAAGCCTCTCTGAGGGCTCAAGAAGAGTAAGTCCTAACACCCTGGACCTCATCTACATGCTTAGGCCAAGTTAATATAAAGACTTAGGAGGCAAACCTCCATGGGGGCTCACAAAATAGTAAGTCAAATAAGTCCTAACACATTGGTCTTTGTCCGCAAGCTTAGGCTAAGTGAATATGAATACCTCACATAAATGACTTGTTCCTTACGTGTCTAAGTTCAACTACCAGGTACCTCACATAAGCGACCTGTTCCTTATGAATGTTGGCCCAATTACTAAAAACCCGATACAAGTGACTGGGGTTCTGTTATTAAAGCCATATACTTTAACAGGTTGTTAAAAACTCTGGGCGCCTAACCAAATTGAATAAGGCAGAAAGAGAAAAGGTCTGTACCATTTCACCATAAGCCTAGTACAAGCCTGACAAAATAATTAGTTAATTCCAAATTCTAATATGAAAACCCAACAATCTGGTGTTACGTAGACATAGTTATTGCGAAAGCTCAAAGGTCGCATGGTTTGGACATTAAATTGCAAAAAAATTAAAGTACCTTGCATTTGACTTTGAAGTCGCTCGAGTATGTTGAAGTCGTTCGAGTAGAAAGTCTCCAAAACTTCCAGAAGCATCCAAGTCGATCGAATAGGTTGAAGTCACTCGAGTAGAATGCCCACAAAACTCCAGAAGGCAGCCAGTCGATCGAGTAGGGTATCAAAATGGCTTGCTACTCGATTGAGTACCATTAACTCGATCGAGTAAGATGTCTCTGACGAGGCAGTGGCACTCAACTCGATCGAGTTTCTTGCTACTCGATCGAGTACCTCGGTCAAGATTGAAATTCAGCATTTTTTCTCATCAACTCGATCGAGTAAAGGTAAGGGAACTCGATCGAGTAGCTGCCAATAAAGCACAATGGCTAGTTTATTTAAATATTTACTGACGTCATCTAGTCCGTTGCATGACCGTTGAGAAATTTTTGTCTCTACTGCTCGATCAAGTAGACCTACTCGAGGGAGTAGTATGTCTTCCATCAAAAATATTTATTTATTGATGTAACAGCTAGTTTCTCCATAATTGAGTATAAATACACCCATTTTCTGCATCAATGGGTTAATACTTTCAATATACTCAATACTCTCAACAACCTTATTGTGCAAAATCTTCTTTCAATTACTTTCATTTATTTCTTGAGTGTTTTTGTTAGTTGGGTTAGCATTAAACCAACATTTTGTTTAGTTGTTATAGTTTGAGAGTGAGCTTTAAATTCTTATTCTTGTTCATTGTAAGTTTGGGGTGAGCACAAACCCTAAGTTGGAGGTGAACTTGTAAAACCTCTTGTATTTTCTTCTTTGTGTTTTAGTGAAACCCACTTCCTTTCTAGGATTGGAGAAGTGGACGTAGGCAAAGAGTTTTGGCCGAACCACTATAAAATTCTTCTAAATTAACCACCAAATTTTCGCTTCAATTTTTAGAAGATCACTAATTTACCCCCCTCTTAGTTGCCAAGGGACCAACAATTGGTATCAAAGCTTTGTTCTATTTTCAAGCTTAATTGTAAGAGTTTGATCTCCATGGCAACATTTCAAGAACAAAACAATCATGTTTCAAAACCCTTCTTTAATGGAACAAACTTTTCACTTTGGAGAGTTAAGATGGAATGGTTTCTTGAAGGCTTAGGTCTTTGGGAATTCGTTCTTAAAGAGCTAAACAAGCCAACAAAGAAGATTGAAGGTGATATAGAAATTAAAATTCCAAGAGAAGAGTGGGAACAAGATTTCATACAAAAGTACAAGAAAAATTGCCAATATGCAAGTGTCATATTGCATAGCATCAATGAAGAAGAAGCTTCAAGAGTTCTCAATTGCTCTTCACCATATATCATGTGGAAAACTCTTGAGAATTACCGTGGAGGTACCGAGCAAGTAAAGAATGAGAAGAAGTACAATGCAATCTATGAATATGAGACATTCAAGAGATTGCCAGATGAAAACATCAAAAAGCTTTCAAATAGACTTATTGCCTTAGTATCAAGTTTAAGAAAGTTAGGCATTCACACGTTAACCGAAGAAGTAAATGATAAACTTGTGAGAGCATTACCGAAGCAATGGGATGCAATGGTAATAGCTCTTAGGAAAACTAATGTGATTGATACTCATAAAACCGATGTGCTTGTTGGTGATCTCAATTCATGGGAGCTCACCGTTGATTAAAGAAAAGAGAGCAATGCCGAGGAAGAAGGAGATAAGAAGAAGACAATTGCTCTTAAAGCATGTGAAAAAGGCAAGAAGCAAGTAGAAGAGGCATCTTCAAGTGATGAAGATTCTAGTGATGATGAAGAATTCAAGAAAATGAAATCCTTGATAACAAG